>JAJMKZ010000293.1:71859-86351 GCA_030564005.1 Ruyongia tratensis | reverse complement strand
AAAATTTTTTTTTTTTTTTTTTTTTTTTTTTTTTTTTTTGGCAGAAATTACCGTCCTGTATTAATTTAATTTTTATTCTGACGTTATAACTTCTTTTTATATTAAAAACAAAAAAAAAAAAGACGCTACTAATAGTTTTATTCTTCCTCTTTTTCTTCTCAATTTTCCCTTCACTCTCAACACTCATCTCGTGCCAGCTACTACTACATTAAGTATTTGGTCTACTCTCAACTCTAACTAACTAACTAACTAACTAACTGTTTTTTTTTTTCTTTTTTTTTTTAAATCAATCAAATTTTATTTTGGCAGATAAGATTAACTATTTTATAACTTAAAAAAATTTAATAACTAAAGTTCTCACTTCTCAATTCTCCCAATTTTATATCTAAGTTCATATCCCTTCTCAATTCATCAACTAGTTATAATTATACCTCCCAATACATTACTGTGATGTCAACCATCTCCCGCCCTGCCTCAAATGTCGACGTGAATGTGGATTGGATGTATAGAGGCAAAAAGAAACAAAAGAGATCAATGTCATCTTCTTCAACAAAGGAAAAGATGGAAAGACCAAAAACTAATGAACAAGGCCAACATCATCAACAAGATGATGATCAAGTAAATGAACCTTCAGATACTCCAAATACAAATTTTCCCACTACAAATACAAGTGTTCCGTCAATTCCTAAAGTTCATTCTAATGCTTCAACTACAACAAATAAGGTACAACCTTCAAATACAAAACCTAGTCTGACTTTAAACACTTCAAATATTTCTGCTTCACAAATTCCAACACCGACTTCTTCTTCTTCTTCATCTACAAATACAAATTCAAGCTCAAAACAATCTTTACTCTCTCAACAATTAAGATCAACAAGACCAAGATCTTTATCTGATAGTTTAAACAAAAAGGTAACTCAAACTCCTATTTCTCCAATCACTCCTCCTGTAACTCCATCAGTTTCAAATAACAATTCTCTAAAAAGATCAAATTCTTTAAATGAAGATAAACCAAAGTCAAAAAAATCAATTTTTAGTTCTGCATTTTCAAAATTAAAAGGTAAATCAAATTCAACAACTTCAACAACAAATTCTTCAAATATGACTTCTCCAATTACAATTCCTTCTTCAAGTTTACCTTCTTCAACAACAAGTTCAAAAAATCCTTCGCCAAGAGTTTCTATTGATAAAATTTCAAGTTCAATTGATTCAATTTCTCCATCATCAAATTTTATTTTAAATAATATTGAAAATGGTAATAATAATCATTTACCAAAAATTAAAGAAATTAATTCAAATGAACGTATTATTTTAAATAAAAATCCAAATAAATCTTCAATTCCATTAAAAGATTTATCAAATTTAAAATTAAAAAGAGTTACTTTTCAAGTTGATAAATTAAATAATGATCCACCACAACAAATCCCTTCAAGAAGACCAAAAAAGGGTAATGTAATAGTTGTTGAAGATTTATTTAATTCTGAACCTTTAAAATTATCAATTGGTATTAATAATGAATCAAAAATTGAAAAAGAACAATTTGATGAAAAAAAATTAAAAATTATTTTAGATCAACAAAAGGAATTAACTGAAGAATCAAATAAACATGCAATGGAAGCTCATAATGCTGCTTTAAGAATTGCTCATGAAGTTTCAAATTTTAAAACAATTACTTCAAATTCAAATAAAAATTCTTTATTTTCAAAAAATTTTTTAGAACAATCAAAAGATATTGATGAAGTTTTAGATAATGAAATTATTAAAGGTGTTTCAGATTTAGAAATTGATAAACCAATTCATCTTCATGAACATCATTTTCAAAAAGAACCAATTCAAGATTCAAATTTAAAAGAATTACCTGCTGAATTAATTTATACAAGATGTTGTCATTTAAGAGAAATTTTACCAATTCCTGCAACTTTAAAACAATTAAAAGGTAAATCAACACCATTAAATGTTTTAAAATTATTAAATCCAAAACCAACTTTAATTGATATTTATTCATTTAGTGATTTTATTGCAATTATGCCAATAAAAACTCTTGTTTTTGATAATGTTAATATGACTACAGAAATGTTAAAAATTATTTTATCATCAATTATAAATTCAAAACATTTAGAAAAATTATCACTTAAAAATGTACCAATTGATGAATTAGGTTGGAAATATCTTTGTAAATTTTTATTAAAAAATAATTCAATTATTAAATTAGATATTTCTCAACAAAAATTAAAAAATGATTCAATGATACCAAGATCAAAATTAAATTGGAATTTATTATCAGAAACTTTAAATTTAAGAAATGGTATTGAAGAATTAATAATAAATGGTTGTAAATTTGATGATATTGAAGTTTTTAAAAGATTTATTGATGAAGGTGTTTCTTTATCAACAAAAAGATTAGGTTTTGCAAATATTTCTTTAACATCACAACAAGTTGATAAAATTATGAATTGGAGTATTTTAAATAATTCAACTTGTGAAGGTTTAGATTTTGGTTTTAATAATTTAAATGATTCAAGTTTAACAAGATCAATTATTAAAAAAGCCTCATTTGCTTATAATTTAAATTCAATTTCTTTTAATTCAACAAGTTTAACAAATGTTGAAGATGTTGCTTTATTAATTAGATCATTATCAAAATTACCAGATTTAAGATTTTTAGATTTAAGTGGAAATAAAGATATTTTTCCAGGAATTTTACCTTATTTAAATAAATATTTACCAAGATTTCCAAATTTAAAAAGATTACATTTTGATAATAATGAATTATCAACAAAATCTTTTAGTATTTTAAGTGAAATTTTACCAAAATGTGAAAAATTAATTCATGTTTCATTGATTCATAATGCAATTAGTTATAGTGCTGTTGGTAATTTGTATTCTTCAATTAAATCTTCTAAATCAATTGTTAATTTAGATTTAGATTATGATACAATTGATGAAACTTTAAGTTCAAAAATTGCTGTTTGTTTAATGAGAAATATGGAAAAATCAATGAATCAAGATTTATCAATTAATGAAACTTATGATGATATTATGTTTGATGGTGAATTGATTGCTCAAAATGCTGGTAAATTATATAATAAAATGAATTCATCAAAAGATTTAATGGATGATGAATTTTCTAAAAATTTCTTGAAGAGAAAATTTTTATTAAAGATTAACAATTCAAGAGCTATTATTAATAAAGCAATTGATGAATTACTTGTTAAAAGAGAAAATGGTGAATTATCATTACAAAATAAAGAAGATTTATTAAGATTTTATTTCTTGGATAATTCTTTAGAATCTGTTTTAAATATTTTTCAAAATGTTGAAATAAATAATCAACAAACTGCTAACTCTACAGGTAATGTTGCACCAAATTCTGCTAATACTTTACAAGTTCCAGTTGTTGATGTTCCTCATCAAATGGCTATTGATACAAATGATGGTGGTAAAGAAACCGCTGTTGATGTTGCTACTGGTAAACCAATTTTATTAAGAAATCTTTCACAAACTTCAGTTCAAGCTAAAAAACAAGAAGAAGAAGAAGGTGAATTTCATAGATGGGGTTTCTTTGTTCAACAACAAAGACAAATTTATCCATGTGGTTCAAGTATTTCATCATCAAATGCTGATAAATTATCTGTTCCTTCTTTATCATTAAAACCAATGACTCCAGATTCAATACTTCATGGTACATCATTATCATCATTACAAGGTCCACCATCAGAAACTACTATTAATACTACTACCAATGCTACTGTAAACACACCTGCTAATCCAACAAATGTTCCTGTTATTAGATTACCATCAGGTGAAGAATTAAGAAGTGCTGTTATTAAGGCTAAAGGTATTGATTCAATTTCTGAATTAATTGATAAAGTTGAACATAATAGAGTTAATTTAGAAAAGATTTATGAAGTTCCAAATATTGGATCAACAACTACTAGTAGTCAAATTTCTCCAACAACTACTCAAAAACCTTCTTCAATTTCAAGTGAATCATCTAATGATAATCATCCAACTGAATTAGAAGCTGCTGACTCAATATCTTCAGTAGATTCAAAAGATGTACTTAATGTGGACCAAGCTTATGATAAATTGTTGAATAATTTAACAAGAGTTAGATCTAACAAATGATGAATCATTGTTGAAATCAATATCATGAAATATGATGATAGTGGGGTTGTTGCTAATGTAATTGAACTTTTTTGTTTTTGTGATTTTTATGTTATAATTTTGTTTGATCCAATAATCATTTTTTTTTATTTATTTTGGCATGTGATAATGTTGATTATTCAGTTATGACTATTTTATATTGAGATTGAGTTACTTAACTCTTTATTCGTTATTATTATTATTTTATTTTAAATTGTTATGATGATACTACTATAGATTTGTTTTTTTATGTTTTTTTGTTATGGAGTTAAGAAACACTACTCCATTATTTTCTTTTATAGATATTTTAGACTTATGAACTCAAGAAAAAAAAGTTGTTCATATATTTTTATTTTATTTTTTTTTTTTTTTTAATTTTCTGGTACATACCTTTCTTACTTATGCATATATAATTATTGGATTACGTTTAGACATTATTGGTAGCTACGAAATTGAAGTAATTTTGAAGAATGTAATTAATTAATATGCTATAGAAAAATCATTAACTCGTAAAAAGGACAAAAAAAAGAGAAAAATTCAACACCAGAATTTATAAGTTCTATACCAAAATGGTTTACTTGCAAGGATATCTCTTTCTTCTTGTAGTTCTTGTTTTAATAAATCAATATCTGATTCTCTTCTACCAGCATCAAGATTGATATGTTTTAATGGCATAAATTCCCAAAACTTTCTAACCCAAAGTTTTCTACCAAAATACATTGCAATAACAATAATAAAACCTAAATAAGTTTCAAAGAAAACTGTAGCACTTGGTTTTGAACCAACTGGCCAAACAGCTAACCAGAATTGTGCAACTAAGAAAAGAATCAAAATAATTAAAGCATAAATTGAACCATAAATACCAACAGCTGATTTAAATGGAATTTCATCTAATGATCTACCTTGAGCTTTCATAGCTAATCTAAATCTAATATGACATAAACAAATAGTGATCCAAGCAAAGATAATTGAAAGACCACTGATTGCCATTAACCAAGTAAAGACTTCGTCTTCTTTTGATGAAGCAACAACAAAACATAATAAACCAAAGATAGCATTTAATAAAAGACCGAATAGAGGTCTACCCATTCTATCAATATAACTAAAGATTTGTGGACATAAACCTTGTGTTGATAATGAAGCTAAAGTTCTTGAACAGCCAAACATTGCTGAGTTACCAACTGATAAAACTGAAACTAAAATAACAGCGTTAAAAATTGATGGTAAAGCTTTAATACCAGCATTTTGAATAGCAATAACGAATGGTGAAGCTGCAGCATCAACTGAGCTTGAACCTAATAATCTTTTATCATCAGATGAAACTAATAAAGAAACTAAAGTTAATGAACCCAGATAAAACAAAACTAATCTCCAAAATACTTGTTTAATAGCTGATGGTAAAGTTTTTCTTGGATTTTTAGATTCTGCAGCAGTTAAACCAATTAATTCAGAACCACCTAATGAATAACAAGCAGTAACAAAAGCTGAACAAATACCTTTAAACCCATTTTTTACTGCATTACCATCAGTATAATATTTACCACCAACAAAACCTGTAGCACTATTGACAGAGCCACCACATACTAAGACAATACCACCAATTAAAAATCCACAAATAGCAACAACTTTAATTGTTGAAAGAACAAATTCTGATTCACCATAAGCTTTAACACCAAACATATTAACACCAACAATAACAGTATAAAATATAGCTACCCAAGCAACTGGATTAATTTCTGAATTCCAATATTGAATAGTCATTGCAGCAGCAATAATTTCCATTGGTAAGACAATCAACCATAAGAAACAATAATTCCAACCAACAGCAAAACCCCAAGATGGATCAATAAATCTTGAAGCGTAAGCACTAAAAGCACCAGAAGTTGGATAAGTAACAGCCAATTCACCTAACGCATGAATAACACAAAAGACTAAAGTTGAAACAATACCCCAACCAATTGGTAGAGAAGCATTACCACCAGTTCTTAAAACTGATCCTGAACCAACGAAAAGACCTGTACCAACAGCACCACCAATAGCAATCATTTGTAGATGACGACTCTTAAGAGACCTACTTAAAGGTGTAGAACTTAACTTTATAGCTATTATTTCTTGTTCTGTTAAATTATCAGTTAATAAATCTTGATTTACTTCAGCTTCTTTAAAAGAATTTATAAAGTTTGTGAAGATTGTATTCTTCTTTTCATTATTTGTTGTTGTTGTACTATTATTTGAACTCTTTAGACTTGTACTTCCTGTCAATTGAGATTTTGATGGATCTAAATTACCTTTTTCAGCTATATCTGAAAGTTCTATATTATTTGTACTCATTGTTTTTCTTCCCAATATTATTTGATATTAAATATATGTAAAATTGTTAATTAATAACCGTTATAATCCAAAAATCAAACTTTATATTAAGAGAAATAACGGTTATTGGTTATTTAAGATTTCTAGTACTTTTTATATCAACAAACTGAAAAAAAAAAAAAAAACACTTAATTACAAAGCTTTTCTTCGAAAATACTGTATGAGTCAGTTGACACCAGAGGTTCCATTTAACCATTTTACATTAAGTTTATAACCTGATACATTTCTATTAATTTTTACAAAAAAAATATGAGTTTTTTTGAGGAGATGGAAGCAAAATTTTTTACTAGTTATTTTTGTATAGTTTCTTGTTAAAGGCTTTATTCTTTTTTTAATATTTTGCCGCATACTAACAAAAATTTTTTGAGCGCAACAGGAGCTGTTTTTTTCTTTTCAGCAATATAAAAAAAAAATGTGTTGTTGTTGTTATGTTCTGCTGACAAATAAGTGATAAAATAGAATATGAAAAACGATAATTAAGACAGCTATTAATTGATCTTGATTAATTCTGATAAACTGTTGATAGTTAAATTTAAAGTCAACTAAAAGTTTTTTTTTTTGACACAAAAAAAAAAAAAAAGAAAAGTTTCAAAAAATGCTTATGTAATCATAATTAAGTTAAGTTAAGTTAAGTCACGTGAAAACCGTTGAAAAGTAGTATTGTTATAGATCAATTGATAAATAGGATAAAAGATTCATTATATTATCATTAAACATTATTTAAATATATACAAAAGAGTACTAGTTCAACACCAGAACTTATAAACTCTATAGTAAAAAGGTTTTTTATCTAATATTAATCTTTCTTCTTTTAATTCTTGTTTTAATAATTCAACATTTGTATCTCTTCTACCTGAATCTAAATTGATATCTTTTAATGGAACAAATTCCCAAAACTTTCTAGTCCAAACCTTTCGACCAAAATACATAACAAAAACAATAACAAAACCTAAATAATTTGCAAAAAATGTTTCAGCATTTGGTGCTGATCCATCTAATGGCCAAACAGCTAACCAAAATTGTGCAATTAAGAAAAGAATTAAAATAATTAATGAATAAATTGAACCATAAATACCTGTAAATGATGTGAAAGGAACTTCATCTAATGATCTACCTTGAGCTCTCATTGCTAATCTAAATCTAATATGACAAATACAAATAGTGATCCAAATAAAAATAATTGATAACCCACTAATAGCCATTAACCATTCAAATACTTCACTCTCTTTGTCAGATGCAACAACAAAGCATAATAAACCAACAACTGCACTTGTAACCATACCAACAATTGGTCTACCCATTCTATCGACATAACTAAAAATTTTAGGACAAAGACCTTGAGTTGATAAAGAAGTCAAAGTTCTTGAAACACCAAAGATACAAGAATTCCCAACTGATAAAACTGAAACTAAAATAACAGCGTTAAAAATTGATGGTAAAGCTTTAATACCAGCATTTTGAATAGCAATAACGAATGGTGAAGCTGCAGCATCAACTGAACTTGAACCTAATAATCTTTTATCATCAGATGAAACTAATAAAGAAACTAAAGTTAATGAACCCATATAAAACAAAAATAATCTCCAAAATACTTGTTTAATAGCTGATGGTAAAGTTTTTCTTGGATTTTTAGATTCTGCAGCAGTTAGACCAATTAATTCAGAACCACCTAATGAATAACAAGCAGTAACAAAAGCTGAACAAATACCTTTAAACCCATTTTTTACTGCATTACCATCAGTATAATATTTACCACCAACAAAACCTGTAGCACTATTGACAGAACCACCACATACTAAGACAATACCACCAATTAAAAATCCACAAATAGCAACAACTTTAATTGTTGAAAAAACAAATTCTGATTCACCATAAGCTCTAACACCAAACATATTAACTCCAACAATAACAGTATAAAATATAGCTACCCAAGCAACTGGATTAATTTCTGAATTCCAATATTGAATAGTCATTGCAGCAGCAATTATTTCCATTGGTAATAAAATTAAATAAGTAAAAGCATAATTATAACCAACTGCAAAACCCCAAGATGGATCAATGAATTTTGAAGCATAAGCACTGAAAGCACCTGGAGTTGGATATAAAACTGCTAACTCACCTAATGAATAAATGACGTTTAAAACTAATGTTGAGACGATACCCCAAGCAATCGGTAAAGAAGCATTACCACCAGTTCTTAAAACTGAACCTGAACCAACAAAAAGACCTGTACCAACAGCACCACCAATAGCAATCATTTGTAGATGACGACTCTTAAGGGACCTACTTAAAGGTGTACTATTTAATCTCATATCAATTTTTTCTTGCTCTGTCATTTCTTCATGAATTAAAGTATCATCAATTTCTGCTTGTTTGAAAGAATCTCTAAAACGGATGAAAATATTTGTATGTGTACCATCTTCATAATCTATAGTTGAACCTGTATTATATGTCTTTGTAGGATCTAAATCACCTTTTTCAGCAAGATCAAGTGAGTTAACTTTCCCCATTATAGTCGTATAATGAATGAATACACATACATTCTTTTATATTACTGAAAAATAAAAAGATTAGTTTAAGCAAATAGAAAATTTTTCTTTTAGAGAAAGAGGTTAAAAAAAAGAAAAACACTCCAGTTTCTCTCAGTAATTCTCTGCCTAGAGTTTAAAGATGCATCTCCTTCTAACATAACCTGAACCAAACTAGACAGTAATCTCTTCCTATAAAATTGATTCTTTCTGGCTTAATTCTTCTTTTTAAAATTTTTGCCTCGCTCAAAAAAAAAATATAAGTTGGGGCCTCTAAAAAATAAATTTGAGCTGCCGTTTGGTTCTTTTTTTTTTCGGTTGATGCTGGTGATGCTGGTGATGTTGAAGAGGTTTATTTACAAGAAGATGAAGTAGGCGTTTGAGTTTGTGGCAGTTTTAATCTCAATTGAGCTTTATCAGTTGTATTCTAAATATTTGGTTTATCTAAGAAGAGAAAGTGCCAGAGTATTATTAATTTTACCAGTGGGTAATAAAAAAGGCCTTTCAAAAGCAAATACTAGTGTTAATTGAAGGAAGTGTGAGAAATATTTTAAATCAAATTTAAATTGAAGAACTTAATAAAAATGTTTAAAAGCAAAATATAACTTCAATTATTTCATTTAATTCTGAGTTTATTCGATTGTGTTTAAACCTATATTATGTGTTTTCTTCAAATGAATTATTTTTAAAGGGGAAAAAAAATGTATATAGCAAACAATCGAATCAAAAAAATAATAATCATATTAAAACAATTAAGATAGATGAGTAATAAAATCAAGTAATTACAATTGATATTTAGAAATTAATAACACAAGATTAATGATATTCCAAAAGTTATATAATCAAACTATATAGATAATGCAATCAAGTGCAGGTACAAGTCCAGAAAAATACCATGATGCTATTGAATATCCACCTAATAATGAAACAAATAGTGGGAATTTTATAAGAGAATTAGATGGTTCAACATTACGTGAATGGATTTTAGAAAATAGGAAAGATACAATTATTATAGATGTTAGATCAACTGATTATTTATATGGTAAAATAAAGAATTCCAATAATATTAATAATTTATTATTTAATAATTCAACATTTTTAAAACATTTAATTGAAGGAATTTATAAAAATCATATTAAAAATATTGTTATTCATTGTATGAGATCAAAGAATAGAGGTCCATCATGTTCAATTAAATTATTTAAAGAACTTATTAAATTTAATAGAGATCAAAAAAATAAATTAAATATTAGTAATTTAGTTAAACCAAATATATTTATTTTAAAAGGTGGTTTAAAGCAATGGTCTGAAATTTATGGTGATGATGCAAATTTATTAGTTTCAATTAATCCAAATAAAAGTCATGAATTAAATTCTAATGATAATGAAGATTATAAGGCTAAGAGGGAAGGACTTAAGAATAATTTACAATTAGATATTTGGAATTTAGGTGATGATTATTTTACAATTGATCTTAATACTGTGATATAATAACAGAATACAATTGCTTTAAAGGAACAATAACATTTAATGAATAGATGATGTAAAAAAAAAAATCATAAATCAATATTTTTTGGGGATTAATATTAAGGAAATATTAAGTATTTATAAGGAATTATTTAGTAATGGTTTAGTCAAGAAAATACTTAATAAAAAGAAATTAGGGATCATATAATATAATATAATAAATCTATAAAATAATTAAGAAATGTAATTTGGAAGGGCAAAAAGAATAATACATCATTATATTTATCATTAAAAAACATAAACTTAAGCTTTCCTCAAATCTTTTTTTGTTGGTTATATCTTGTTGTTGTTATTGTTCATATTGTATGTAGTATTGTGTAAATTCATCTAAATTCTTTATTTTTAAATTTTGGAATTTTTATCAGTATAATAATATGTTTATAAAAAGTCAAATGTATTGTATTTTAAAATCAAATATAAGTGCATAGAATAGAATTTTTTAAAATTGTTGTAATAATAATAAAAGTCTTGATCAAAAGAGTTTGAAAAGAATTGAAATAATAGTAATAATAGTTTTCATGAAATATTTGAAGTTAATTTAATGATTGTTTATGAGTTGAAAAATGTCAAAACCAATAGTATACTAATGATAATAATTACTACTACCACTACTACTAGCAATAATAGTAATAATAGTAATAATAGTAATAATAGTAATAATAGTAATAATAGTAATAATAGTAATAATAGTAATAATAGTAATAATAGTAATAATAGTAATAATAGTAATAATATCAAATAGGAAAAGCAAATAGAAAAAAGATGAACTCCATTAAACACATGTGTTATGTGAAATAACTATATATCTATATATAAAAAAAAAACACCATTAACCATTATTTTGTAATTTTGTAATTTTGTAAAATCAGAATATAAAAAATCAAGTATAAAGAACTTCAATTTATATAAAAAAAAGTTCTTATAGTGTATAAATTAAGAATCTAAATGGTAAATCTTTTAAAAATCCCATTTCATAAATTTCATCATCATCCATTAAACCAACTTCTTCTCTAAATAATCTTTTTTGTAATTTAATAATTTCATCACTAAATTCCAATCTTTTAACTAATTGATCACCAACTTCTAAATATAATAAAATATTATCATTATAATTATATTTTTGAATAAGATATTGTCTTAATTGTTGAACTGTAAAAGTTTCATCTCTTTTTAAAACCGTTGAAAAACTTCCATCATCAGCAGAAATTCTAATAAAATATTCTTTTTTATTTGTCTTTGGATTAATATAATTTATATTTGATATTATTGTATCATTCTTTACTGAAGAATTTATAAATTTATCCTCTGTATCTATAGGTTCTAGTTGTTCTTTTATAATAGAATTTCCTATTCCGTCTATATTTAGATTACTTTGAATACTTGGAGAATGAGATAAACTTGGACGACTATTAGATGATGGATTTGTTGTTGTAGGTTGATGGACTTTACCAAAGATTAAAGCTTTTGCTTGTTCATTACTTAAAGAGCTTGTTCTCCTTGTTTTTTGTTGTTTTTGTATATAGAATGAATTTTCAAGATCTATTTCTTCATCTGTTGAACTGAAGACTGGTGGAAGACTTGTGTTGCGCCCAGCGCTATCTTTCATCTCTTTTGGGAATAGCTGCTAGTTGGACTTGAGATGTATAAGTTTATAGGTAGCTTGGGATCTTGAAGTTAATTTTACAATTTTGTGCTAGAGGATTATAAGGTGTAAACCCAAATTTTTTTAGAGCGCTTTTGAGATTTTCAAGTGTAAACACAATTCCAAATACTAAGTTGCTGGGAACAATTAACGACCCAACCACATCAGATCTACTCAATACTTTCTATTTCAAAAAAGATTTATAAATTAATTAAAGGATATATGAAAGTTTTAAAAAAGAAGGAAATTTAAAATTTTTTTTAAATCTAAATTCCGTCTCAATTTTTTTTTTTTTTTTTTTTTTTTTTCCTGTCAAAAAAATCTGCCAAAAACCGTTGAAAATTTCTCGAATTTTAGCGGTAAAGTTTAATTTCTTCAGCAGTTAAATCTGAAAGAATTGTGAAAGGTCTGTTTCTCCAGTAAATTGTGTGTCCTGTCATGGCGACAAACCAGATGGGTAGAGCTAGCACCTCTCTCAGCATCCATACTGGTAGCCAGTTCTTCAGTTTTAACTTTTCTCGCAAAATTAATGGGTCCACGCAAAAGTACGGTTTTGTGGCTGTATTTGTCGCTAATGATTGGAATCTATCTTCAACATCATCATTGATCAAATTCTTCAAAAAGATAGAGTATTGAGTGTAATCAACAAAACACCAAATCAATTCATGGATTAAAAAAATCCATAACTTATATTGACAACTGAAAAATAAATTTGAAATACCAAAACTACCAAATAAACCAATTAATAAACTCTCTGTTGTTGGTTCAAATAAGGTTGCAAATAAAACCATATACTTTCTAACTCTTAACCAACGTATTCTTCTCTCACAATAGTCTTTAACTGTTATAGAATTGGGTAATGGTTGAATAACAACATCTTGTGTCATCCCTGTTCTACTCTTTAAACTTTCCCATAATGCAATACCAATCATATTATCTTCACCAATATATCTTGCAAAAAAATTAATACTACCAATTTCTTTATTATTAACAAATATTTTAGCAAATGAACCAGCTTTTTTATCAGATTTATTAATTGTTGATCTTGATTTAAAACTTAAATTAGAAATTTTTAAAATAGATTCATCAATATCAGATTTTCTATAAATATTTGATTTTCCATTAACACATGGTGCAATTGAAAATTTATTAAAAAATACATAGAATTTTGAATGTGATGTAAATAGAAACATTTCATCTAATCTTGAACCAATATTATTATTCTTTTTATTAAATTGATCTAATTGAATTGATAAAGCTAATGGAACATGATGAACTAATTTAATTGGAGTTTTAGTCCTTCTACCATTATCTAAAGAATATTTCATTGAAATCGTTGATCTTAATAAAGTACCTGGATTTGTCCAAACATTTGAATCTAAAATCCATAATAAATCATATTTAGCAGAATTAAAACCTTTTGATAAATTATTGATTTTTGGATTTGGTCCATAACAAATTTGATCTTTTTCACTAATTAATAATCTTGAATCAATCATTGGATATTTTTTAATTAATTCTTTTATAATTGTTATTGATTCATCATTCTCATCTTCAAGACAAAATATAATTTCAAATTTATTAGTTGGATAAATTTGTAAAAATGAACTTTCTAAACATAATTTTAAATCTTGATCAATTCCTTTAATTGGTCTTATAATGGAAATACCTTCTAAGCCTGGATCGTCTTTAATTATTTCTTTATGTTGATGATGATGATGATGGTCATCATCATCTCCTTCATTGTTACACGTTAATGCTTTATATTCTTTTGGTATTGGTTTTGAGTTATTAAATTTTAAACAAATCTCTATAAATCCATAATATGTTATAATCATAATAACTACCCACCAAATAAACCCAATTATGGATAGAGTATATTTGAAGTTAGACATCCCAGAATTTGTACCAATATTCTGATCTGCATTACTTGTTGATGTTAAATCTGTATATGTTGATGTTGATGGCTTATTTGATGTTGTTGGAATATAATATGCTTGAACAACGCTGTAAAAAAACTGGTTGAAAAATGATGATAATGCCATAGTTTTTTTTTTCCTATAATTTTATATGAAGAAATTCAGAGTGAAATGAAGTGTTATATTCTAATGAAAGAGAACATGTAGAAGTGAGTTTGTGTGAAATCAAAATAATTAAAAAGATTTTAAAATCTGAAATTTTAAATATGCTTTTTTTATTTTATTTTATTTTATTGTTTTTTTTTTTTTTTTGGTGGATTTTTTTTTTTTTTTTTTTTTTTTTTTTAAAAAAAAAAAAAA
>JAJMKZ010000293.1:25681-71759 GCA_030564005.1 Ruyongia tratensis | reverse complement strand
CTGCTTACAAAAAACCAAAAGTGAGTGATTTTAAGAATTGGGTTCGATTTACAAGTAATTGATTCTTTAAAATATAAAGATTTGGAAAGACTTGTTAATTATGATCTATATCATACAACATAATACTAACAAAATATCTATCTTCTTCGTTTTTAGGAAAATCAATCTCATTTCTTTGAATTTATTAGATCAGAGTTCAAAAAATTCCAAAAAGTTCCAAAAAAGGAGTTCAGTACAATTGAACATTTATTAAGAGTTGGTTATAGAAAACATGAAATGTTCTCACAAGATGAGATTAAAGATGTTCGTTAAAAGAATATTGCCTCACTATCTAATTTATGAATTTATGATAAATGAAACATAATGCTCTGTATATAGATTTGAATTTTTAATTTTGATTTATAATTAAAAGTATCAAACAAAAAAAAAAAAAGATATTTGTTTCACCTTACTCTCATTCTTGCTTCTGTATCATTGATTTTACTTTCTAATATAACAAAATTGCATATATACGATGTTTATTATACTTTCATTAGAAATATTTGTTGGATCATTATAAAAAAAAAAACGCTTAATTATTCACATAAGCATACTAATTTAATTTTTTAAAAAAATTAATTATATAAGAAAAACCTGTCTCTCTTTGTTTCTCTCACTTAAATTATAGCCATATTAGGGGGGGGGGGATTCAGTTTTGTTTTTATGTTAAAATATTTTCATGATTAATCAATAGAAATTCCATAACTTCATTTCTATTATTCATATTTTTTAATTCTTTTTCACTATCTAAAACTCTTGTTAAAGTTGGTGCAAAGATTAAACTTAAATTTTTAATATTCATTTTATTCTTATCAGAATGTTGTGAAATCAAGGTTAGATGTCTTAATAATAATTTTAGTGTTTTATAATGAGTAATTGATAATTTAGAACATAAATCTTTTAAATCATTAATCTTTTTATCATCATTTGAAACTTTATTAATATCAATAAAATCATCATAAATATTCATTGGAATTAATGGTTCGGGTAAATAAAAATATAGATACCTCTTTAATGCAGATGTAATTGCATTAACATCACAATTCTCCATTAAAGTTTCTAATTCCATTGATGTTTCACTCTTTAATAATGAATTAAAACATTTTAATAATTGATTCATCTGTAATGTACCACCATTCTTTCTATAAATACCTTCAGAATCTAAACCTCTTAATTCAACTTGTGATATACATCTTGTTATAATCAATGGTATAACTCTATTTTCAAATCCTGCTCTATAATCTAAAGTTGAATTAAATAAATCAGTATTTAATGGAATATTATTATTCTCTGTATTAGCACTACCATTTGATGCATTAGAACTAAAATTACCAACACTTGGATTTGATAAATCAATTAATTTAACATGATTTAATTTTTTATTATCATTTCCTCCTAATTCATCTAAATCATCATGTTTTAAAATTGGTGCACTAATTGAGTATGATGAAGTAGAATTTGGTAAACCTCCATTATAATTCCCTGAAATCAGGGGATTTAAATTATTTGATTCCTTTGAATTATTATTATTATTATTATTATTATTATTATTATTATTATTATTTGAACCATTTTGTGATGGTGAAACATCATCAGATTTAAAAACACTATTTAAACCTCTCCAAAATCTTGCCTTTTTAGGTTTATTTGATCCATTATTCTGATCAATCTTAATAGTTGTTGCAACATTAATATCTTGGTCCATTGAATGAGCTGACATTTTTTCAATTGAATCATTATTGTGGTTTAAAGTTAAAACATTGTTATTGTTGGAATTATAAATATTATTAGTTGAACTTAAAGTATCATTTGAAACATTGTTAGTGTTATTTGTTGTATTACTATGATTATCATTAATTTCTTTAGATTTTTTAATTTTTAAATCTTCAATTTCTTTAATCAATTCCTCTTTAGTAATAATCAATTCATTAATTTCATTTTTTAAAATTGATTTTGTCTTTTTTAAATCTTGAATTTCCAATTTTAATTGTCTTAATTCTAAATCAGTTTTGTTATATTCATCATTATTATTATTGTAAGAACAATTATCTGATTTATTTCTTATATGTGAATATCTTTTTGTACTATTTGATAAATTGATATTATTACTGTTATTATTATTATTTTGATTTAATTCATTTGTAATTGATCTATTATCATTTTGACTATGAGCAGATGATGGTAAAATAGTTCCATTAATACTATTGGAGTTATGACCAGCACTTCCACCATTGCTATTGCCATTACTTTGATTTGAAGACTCAGGAATTGGAGGTGTTTGGAAAAGTGCAGCACCTTGATATGGACTTGTATCAGATTTAACACGTTGATGAAACTTTGGTGTTGAAGCTATTGATGGACTTTGTTTTTCAATTGATGATGAACTTGTTGATTTTTTATGTTTTCTAAAATTATTCAGGAAATTTGGTGTTTTAATTGATTTTGATCTTGATACAGGCGAAGAAATTTTCCATTTATTTGGAGTTGATGGATCTTTAGTTTCAAATTCTTTATCATTTTCTGGAATAACTTCATGAGTTGATGATGTTGAATAATTTCTTTGATGGCGATTTGAATTAGATGTATTTGGATTTGGTGTTGAATTTGGTTTTGAAGATGATGTTGATGGTGAAGTTAAATTAAAACTTTCATCAACTAAATCAATACCAGTAATATTTAAACCCATTGGTTTATCATTTCTAACTAATCTTGAAGGTTTTTCTAAATATTTTTCAGTTTGTTGAGAATTAAATCCAATATCTATATGAATATTTTCTTCACCATTATCAATAAATGAATTTGCTTCAGATGCTGTACTATTCATATCAATAAAATCATCACCAATTGAATTTGTTGAATAATCATTATACGTTGAAACTGATGGGGCAGGAATATGAGGTGGTGGCGAAGTAGTCTTTTTATTATTTGTCTTTGTTATCATACCATTTTCATTAATGTTTTTTGTCTTTGTTGGTGATGGAATTGGTGTTATATTTTGATTCTTTAAAATTATTGGACTCAAATATTTTTGAATATTATCATCACTATTATCAACAATTAAAGCATTTCTCTTTGGTGAAGTGATATAATAATCATCAATATCATTTATGGAAACATCACTTGGATTTGGATTCATCTTTTTCTTTGGGGTATTATTAGTATTATTTGTTGTTGTAGATGGTAAAGTTGAAGATTTTTGATTAGCATTTGGATCTAATATTGAAACTGGAGGATTTAATCTTCTTAATGAGGATCTTAGAGGAGACCTTGAAGGAGATCTTAAAGGTAAATCAATTTCTAAATCTTCAAATTTTGATTCATTTGATGAAGTTGAATTTAAGATATTATCTAAATTATTTGAATTTAAATTTATTGGAGAAGCAGAATTTGGAGGAATTGAATTTGAATTTGATATAGTTGAATTAGTTGTACCATTAGAAGTAGTACTATTCGGAGGAATTGGAGGAGGAATATTTGGTAATCTTTTTTCTCTTTCTTTAATTTCTTTCTTCTTTCGATCGTGTCTTTTTTTTCTTTCTAATAATTTTTCATGACAATCCATACAGAATAAACCTTTTGAAGTTCTTGCATATTTTAAATCATCAATTCTCTTTTTACAATTTTTACAATTAAAACAACTTGAACAATAAGCTTGATCACCTGTTAAAATTGCCAAATCATCAATTTTTTTACCACAAGAATTACAACTATATGAACAATCTGAACAAATTAAATCACCAGAACCTAAAACTAAAAAATTTGAAGAAGTACCTAATAGTTTTGAACATTTTGAACAGTTGAAACAATACATATGCCATCTATCACCGCCTAATTCATAAGCATGACCTTCAATGATTGGAAGATTACATCTTCGACAATTTTGAGAATCATTCTTTATTTCATTTGCAGGCATACTTTACAAAGTTGTGATATATATGTGGGATGATGAAGTAATAGATTAAATGTATTGATTATGGGATCTTTTGTAAAGTTATGATATTGATAAGAGATTAAATAGTAGTGGATATTCTATTTTTAGTGGAAATAAGTATTTTGAGTTCAAAAATTCAAAAGTCTTACAGCTGAACCAGGGGGAAAGCAGTTAGAGACAATGAAATCTTGATGGAAAGGATGCAAATGAAATGAAGAAGTAAGGAGCAAGAGCAGAACAGGAATGAATGGATTTGAAGTGATGAAATTTAACTTAAATTTAATTAAAGAGGAAATAAAATTGTTTTGAAGGGAAATTTGTAGATTTTTTTTTTTTAATTTTTTGGTTTTTTAGGAAATTTTCGTTTTTGGTGAGATTTGAGATTTCTTTGAAAATTTGTGAAATTTTAACTTGATCTTAAAGATTTATGAATGAAGTTAGAGGTTCAATTCGTTTTGGGTTGGATTCTTTGTTGAATTGTGGTTAGAATGATACCACTTTCTCCATACAAAAATGTTGAAATACACGACAGTACACGTACCTTAATTGATTTCGCTTAAGTGAAAATATGTGATTTATTTTATTGAGAACAGCAGGTGCTGCTGGCGTTGCTGTTGATGTGTGTTTGGGTGGTTATACGAGTAGGGAGAAGAGCAGAGTTGTCATTGGGAATGTGGTTCATCTTATTTATATACTCATAGAGCAAACTAATATATTTGTTTATTACTTTAGTTCTATACAATTATAACCATATCTTTCAGCCTCTTTGCTTTAGTTCAATTGAGAGAATTCGAGATCCAGTATGATATTATTGTGTAGAATATGCCATGTAGAAGGGTACATCAAAGGCTTGGACCACCTCAATTACCTTCTTTTTAACTTAAAATTTTCAATCTTTTTAAACAACTTCTAAAAGCTTTAGTTTTTTTTTAAAAACAAAACAGAAAGAAAAAAAACTGAAGAACAAAAAATCAAAATTTACTATTAAAATTGTATTAAAATCATCAAAACAGTCAACATTTAATCTATTTAAACATTATAAATACATTATACTATTCACTATAATACTATTGTTCCGGATACCAATATATCTATTTATTTTATACCACTTGAACTCCATAACTGAAATTTAAAATAAAAGAAGAAATGTCAGAAGTAACAGCAGAACAACAACCTCCATCAGCTCCAACTGAATTCATCACAAACGTCACTGGCTCCAAGGTCATTGTAAAACTATTCACAGGTGAAGAATACCATGGTGTTTTAGATTCAATCGATGGTTCAATGAACATTACTATGGAACAATGTGAAGAAATAATAGGATCCAAAGTTATGAAGAAATATAATGATATATTTATAAGAGGTAGTAATGGTATGTACCCCCTTTTAAACCCAAACCAATAGCCACATAATACTAACATTAACCATAAAACTCTAGTCCAATATATCTCTGAAGTCTAACTCTAATGTATACTAAGTGCTCCCAATAAATCAAATACTCGTAGCCCTACACTTTCATTACCGCATTAGGCAGTCTGCACAACTCGACACAGAAATAAAAAACAGCGTTGTGACATTTATGCTCCTCCAATTAAATTTTTTGAAGAATCCAAAGAAAAAAAAAATTAAACACCCCTTTAGAATAAACAAGTCAACGTATTCTTTTTTAAAAGAAATATAACAACATTAATTGTAACTAACACAATGTCATTTATCATTAGACGTTCATTATCTACTTTAATCCCACCAAAGGTTGCCTCAGCCAAGGCTTTAGGTCAAGCTCCAAACGCTAAGAAGTTAGAAAACTTGGTTCAATTATATTCAAAATTACCAAAAGGTCCAGCTCCAGCTGTCAAGACTTCAAACCCAGTTCACGCTTATGTTGTTAAGAACTTCCATACTAACGGTGGTAATGTAAGACCATTACTTCATTTAATTGCTGCTTTACTATTAATTGGTTACACTTTTGCTTACCAAAAACATTTAAAACATCATCATTAAGAGAATTTCCTTTGATTTAATATTTCTTTTCTAAAAAAAAAACAAAAAAAAAAAAACAGAAAAGGATGTGTATACTTTATTTCAAAGTTTAGAATATGATTTATAATACAATTGATTTAAATTCTTTCAAGAATAGGACCTCAATTGCTTATTCAATTGATTTTTTTTTATGTTAATTAGATCAATGATTCATTTTTTATTTTAAAATTTATTCAATTAAAGAAAACAACAACTTTCAATTATATTAGAAACTTATTATTATATCAATTAAATTTACAAATAATGAAACAAATTAAGAAAAAAAAAAACAAATATATTCTGAAGAGAATTTCTTCAAATAATGATTTACTTATAGAATTAGATATTCTTACAAAAAATATAAACGACTTTATGTTAGAAAATATGTTTCAGTTATGGAAGGTATTGTAGTTCTTATAAATATGGAATATGTGTATTAAATCATTAATCATTATCGATTTCTCTCTTTATCTATTCTCAAATAATTTTTTTTTCTTAATTTCATAATTTTTAAAATCATTATTATTTAAAATTAAGTTATCGTAATCATTAATTAAAAAATTAATATAAAACATTATTGAATTTTCTTTATTATTATTAAATTCATCAATTAATTTTTTATTAAAATTTTTTAAAACATTTTTATTTGATTTATTAATCATTTTACCTTCTTTTGTTGTAATTAAATATTGATCTAATTTTAATGGTTTTTTTTTGGAATTTGGTATTATAAAATTATAATTAAATTGATTGTTATTTTTAATATCAATTTTATAAATATAATTTGATTTAAGATTATTATTTAAATTTGAATTATTATTAGAAGTATTAAGATTAACATTTAATTTAATATTCTTTAAATCTTTAACTTTATGATTAAAAAGTTTTAATTCTTCAATTCTTGTATCTTCTCTAATTTGAGGTTCAAGTTTAGAATTTTGATCTGTTGATTTATTGCTTGTTTTCTTTATTCTTGATTTAGTATTATTTCTATTATTTCTTACTTTTTTAGTACGTTCTTCATTCTTTTCTTTATAAACTTTCTTTGTAATCTCAAAATCAGAATCACTATCAATATTTGGTTCATTGGTATTAGTTTGCTTCTTCTTTCTATAGAACTTTCTTCTTGGTTTATTGCTATTTGAAGCACTACCAGTAGCACCACTGTTGCTCAGACTACTTTCCATCTTTAACTGTTTAGTATTTTTTAATGATTCATTATTGATCAACTTTTAAAGATGATATAAAAATTTCTACAAAACCTAACATCCCGACACCAGATTGATATGTCTTTTTAGAATTTTAAGAATTAACTAAATTATTTCCCTTAAATTTGTAATAAATGTAATGACCATCTGAACACCACATTAAATTACCAAGCAAATATGTATTAAAAATCAATAAAATTCCAAACGTAATTGAAATTCGACAAATTAGCGATTTCCGACCTTCAAATCAGACCGTAAATACCCAATTAGGCAGTTCTCCTCAATTAAAACATATTTTTTTGCCACTGGAACTAATGAAATGAATGATTAATTAGTTTTATATATAAATAAAGAGTAAATAACCTACTTTTCTAATTTAATGTTCTATATAATTAATTCAAATATTAAACTATGGAAAGACTAAATCAAATCAAATCTCATTTAACAAGCAGCACTACAATTGCAAACACAACAACTACTGATTCAAAATCATATCATCTTAAAAAGAATGATGATGATATTGTTATAATTGCTGCAAATAGAACTGCTTTAACAAAAGGTGGTAAAGGTTCATTTAAAGATTTAAATTCTGATGAATTATTATCAAAATTTTTAATTAAATTCTTGGATAATATTCCAAATTTTAATCCTGATTTAATTGAAGATGTTGTTTGTGGTAATGTTTTAAATAAAGGTGCTGGTGCAACTGAACACCGTGCTGCTTGTATCGCTGCTGGTATTCCTGAAACAACCCCTTTTATGGCTATTAATAGACAATGCTCTTCTTCTTTATCAGCTTTAAACATTATTGCTAATCAAATTCAAGCTGGTCAAATTGATATTGGTTTAGCTTGTGGTGTTGAAGCAATGTCTAAAAATTATGGTCCAAATGCAATTGGTAAAGTAAGTGATAGTATTAAAGAGAATAAATCTGCTAAAGGTTGTGAAATTCCAATGGGTTTTACTAATGAAAATGTTGCTTCAAGATTTAATATTTCAAGAAATGAACAAGATGAATTTAGTGCAAAATCTTATAATAAAGCTGAATTAGCTGTTAAAAATGGTTTATTTAAAGAGGAAATTTTACCAATTAATACGGAAATTCAGCAAGAAGATGAAGAAGACGATGATGAAGGCGATGATGAAAAGGAAACTAAAATCATCACTAAAAAAATTGTTGTTGATACTGATGAAGGACCAAGAAAAAATGTAACTCCACAATCATTAGGCAAAATTAGACCTGCATTTAAAAAAGATGGTACAACAACTGCTGGTAACTCTTCACAGATTTCTGATGGTGCAAGTGGTGTATTATTAGCTAGAAGAGTTGTAGCTGAAAAATTAGGATTACCAATCTTGGGTAAATATATTAATTTTAAAGTTGTTGGTGTACCACCAGAAATTATGGGTGTTGGACCAGCATTTGCAATTCCAGTTGTATTAAAAGATGCTAACTTATCAATCGATGATGTTGATGTATTTGAAATTAATGAAGCATTTGCTGCTCAATGTTTATATTGTGTTAAAAAATTAAATATTCCATTAACAAAATTAAATCCAAGAGGTGGTGCAATTGCATTAGGTCATCCATTAGCTGCTACTGGTACAAGACAAGTTGCTACTATTTTAAGAGAATTGAAAGTTGGTCAAATTGGTTTAACTAGTATGTGTTTAGGTACTGGTATGGGTGCAGCTGCCCTTTTTATTAAAGAATAAAGTACTTTTTCTCAAGGGATTATGATCAAGTGTTAATTAATATAGATATTACTTACTATATAAATTACTTTTTCTTAAGGGATTATGATCAAATGTTAATTAATATCGATATTACTTATTATGAGATATTTGAATCAACTTCCCTTTTGTCTTATGATATTTAATGAATTATTTAATGAAGAATTATTTTATGTCTATTTTTACGTTACTTCTTTTTAACATTATCTTTTTTATTTTCTATTTGTTTTGTTCTTATTCTCTTTTTTTTTTTTATATTTAGTTTCTGATTTATAAAATCGTTAAGTACCAAATTATCACTGTTCATAAAATTTATTTTGTAGCTTTCTTAAATATTTCAAAATCATTTTAAGATTACTAATGTATTATAAGTTGAAGGATTAACTGAGTTGGGATATCATTGTTTACTGAAATTATTGAAGAGATAATCATTTTACAGATATAACAAAAAAATTTTATTAGAAAACATTACAAAAAAAAAAGAAGCAGTTTCACTTGAGGAATATTTACAACAATTTGTTTATTATAGATGATTTTGAGAATTGAGTACCAAGATTCTAAGATATTAAATAGCTACCATCAACAGCTATAATGGAACCTGTTATATAATTACTAGGCATCACAACATAAAAAAAAAATTATTGTTCCCATCAAATCTTCAGGTTTTTCAAATCTTTCTAAGGAAACTCTATTAAAAATCTAATTGGATCTTTTAAAATAAAATCAGTCAAATCAGTCTCAATATATCCTGGAACGATTCCTGTAACTTGATAATTTGAACCTTTGTTTTTATATAATTTATGAAATTAATAGCTTATTCTAAAATCGATTTTAATTAACCAACACATAGTTATATGATCTTGATATAATAAATCTAATTATAAATCCCCCATGTATCAGTTTCGTTGACTATAATAGTTTTTGAACCGTAATTACGAAAGAGGATCGGAATTCGGAGATAAATTGATGGAGAGAACCAATATTACAAATAATCAGAATTTTAACAGGTAAACTAAAACTTCAAGAAGCAATTTGAATCTGTATTCTGTGGCTGTGAGTATACCATTTATTAAATATTAAATGCATTTTTTTTTTTAAAAGCTTGAAATGAGATTTTTTAACCAAAATCCACAATGACTAAATGATGAAAGATTGGCATAATAAGGAAAAGATATAAATTACTAATTTCTCTATAATGTTAGCTATATAGCGATAATCTTGGTCTTTTTAGGATATATGACATTAATATCTCTCTGGAACTACTTTTTATTTTTGGCTACAGTAGATACCAATGATTTTTTTTTTTTCAATATTAATAATATTTAATAATATTTAATAATATAACCTGATTTTGAAATTATCATGATGAATTAATATGAAATATGTAATATTTCAATTATCAATTTAATTAGTAATCACTAATCGTTGGCTAATCTAAAATTTTTACCTTATTTTGACATTGTAATTTATTTCCAATTTTTCTGTCATTAATAAGACTCTTTATTGTGATCCTTCTATTATAACAGCTAAAATAGCAATCAACAATAGCAAAGCCGGATTATATAACCAGGTAAAATTTATATATATAGACCAAAATAAATGATTGCTTAATGTTCATACGTTAATACCAAATACCACACTGTATCATAGTAAATAGTAGTACAGTTCTATTATGGCTTCCTATTATTTTTTTTTTACTTTATTAGTTAGTAATTTTTGTTTTAAATGATGGGTAATTTAATTAGTAATATTGAATATTTACCTTAGTCAGCTTCTTCTACTAATAAATTAAATAATAAACATGTAAACGTATAAATTATGATAGGAAATAAGATTAAACTTAAAAGTATGTAAAAAGAGAATATGTGGCCAAGAAATGATTTGTAATACTGACTAAAGAAAGATTATAAAAGTTGTAATAAATCCAAATATTAATTTTTATGTTTATTTAACTATCTTTTTATTAGATAAATAAGTGTTTTTTAAGCTCATAATCCAAAAATCAATAGTTAGTTAGTTAGTTTGTTTGTTAGTTATACGTATAAAAATTAAATTAAATTAAATTAAATAATGTCTACATCTACTAAAGTTTTTATCACAGGTGCTTCTGGTATGATTGGTTCAGAAGTTACCAAACTTTTGTTAAAAGATGGAGGTTATTCCATCACTGCTTTAGTTAGATCTGACTTGTCTAAACAAAAATTACAAGAATTGGGTGTTTCTTCATTTATTGAAGGTAGCCTTCAAGATACTGAAGCTTTAATTAAAGGGTCCAAAGAATCAGATGCTGTGATTCACTTAGGTTTTAATCATGCTGATATGGCTAATGATTATGATTCAGTTTTAGCCTTAGATAAACTTGCTATTGAAACTATTTTAAAAACTTTAGAAGGAACAGGTAAAAAATTTATTGTTAGTTCAGGAAGTTCAATTTTATGTACTCCAGTTTCACTAAATGATTATCCAGAGAAATTTCCAAATGAATTAACAAAAGTTGATTATGATTCTAAAGCTGATACTTCTTTCTTCTTTAAAAGACATAGCGTTGAAAAAATCCCAATCGCTTATGCTTCAAAAGGTGTTGAAAGTATGATTATTAGATTAGGTTCATCTGTTCATTCTGGTGAGTTAGATAGATATGGGTTTATTCCATCTTTATTGAATATTGCTAAGCAAAATGGTTATGCTGCCTTTTTAGATAATGGTGAGACTATTTGGCCAGTTATTCATACTTTAGATGCAGCTTCTCTTTATGTTAATGCATTGAAGTATGGTAAAGCTGGTTCAATTTATTTAGGAACTAGTGAATTAGTTTCTCAAAAAGATATTCAATCTGCTATATCTAAAAAAGTTGGTGTTCCAATTAAATCTGTTGATAAGGAAGGTTTATTAAATGCTTTTGGTCCATTATTTTCTTTCTTAACAAGTTGCAATTCTCCAAGCAATAATGATTTAACTAAAAAAGAATTGAAATGGGAACCAAAGCAAATTGGAATTGTTGAAGATATTTTAGAACACTATAAAATCTAATAGTTTAATAAGATGTTAATTTTCTAAATAAGGTAGTTTTATAAAGTTTGAATGTTTAATAGGTTTCTTATATTGATATAAGTTATAATAAAAGACTTATAGTATTGAATCTTTGAACACTTGTATAAAGTAATTACTTATTTCTATAATATCTAAAAGTACCGTATAAGCTAAATTAGCTCGATTTTGTAACTTATAAATTAATTTCCAAATAATTTACTTTAAAGAGAATTTTATAACAAAATTTACATATAATATTTCTTTATAAATTATATATGAACTGAAGTCTGAACAATTTTGTTAAAGTTAATTCATTGAATAAAAATAATTAAAGAAAATTATAAAAAACTGATAATTGAGTAAAATGAAGAAAAAAAAAAAATTCGGTTACGCCTAACAAACTTAACAACATATAAATAACAAACTTATCAAAACAAAACAAAACAAAACAAAACAAAACAAAACAAAACAAAACAAAACAAAACAAAACAAAATGAGTATACCATTAGGAGTTACAAAACATGTAGCAATCATTGGATCAGGCCCATCAGGTTTTTATACAGCTCAAAGATTGTTAAAGAAATATAACGATGAAAAAAATCCATTAAAAATAACAATGTTTGAAAAATATCCAATACCATTTGGTCTATCAAGATTTGGTGTTGCACCTGATCATCCAGAGGTTAAAAATTGTGAAGATACATTTATTAAAGATGTTGTATCAGATTCAAGATTTCAATTTATTGGGAATTGTGAAATTGGTAAAGATATTAAACTTGATGAATTAATTTCAAAATTTAATGCTATTGTTTTATCATATGGTTGTTCTGATGAAAATAAATTAAATATTAAATATGATTTTAATGATGAAATAAATGAAGATCAAAAACAAAAATTAATTGATTCAACAATTATAAGTTCAAGAAAATTTGTTGGTTGGTATAATTGTAATCCAGAATTTAAAGATTTTAGTTTAATATTAAAAGATAAAATTTCAAAAATTAAAAATGTTGTTGTTATTGGTAATGGTAATGTTTCATTAGATGTTAGTAGAATTTTATTAAAAAATCCTCAAGATTTAAAATCAACTGATATTAATATTGATTCAAGTAAAATTTTATTAAATAATAATATTAAAAATTTAAAAATTATTGCAAGAAGAGGTTTTATGGAAACAAAATTTTCAAATAAAGAATTAAGAGAAATTTTAAATCTTAAAAATGTTAATTTTTTAGGTTTAAAACCAATTGAAATTTTAATAAATTTAAAAAAAATGATTAAATTAAATGAAATTAAATTATCAAGAATTGAATTAAGAAGATTAGATATGATTGAAAAAAAAATTTCAAATAATAAATTTGAAAAAAATTGGTCATTAGAATATTTTAAAAATCCAATAAGTTATTCATTTAATTCTAAAATTTTAAAAGTTCAATTAAATGAATATTTAGATTTTGAAAAAGGTAAAGTTAAACCAATTGATCCACCTTTATATGAAGAAATTAAAGCAGATTTAATAATTACAAGTATTGGATATAAAGGTAAACCATTAAATGGTATGATAATTGAAGAAGATATAATAAAAGTTAATGATGAAGATTTAAAAAAAATTGTATTTATTAAAAAAAATGGAACAATTAAAAATAATAATGGTAGAGCATTAAATATAAATAATGAAATTTTATCTAAAATTTATACATCAGGTTGGATTAAAAGAGGTTCAAATGGTGTTATTGTAACAACAATGATTGATTCATTTGAAACAAGTGAAAAAATTTTACAAGATTTTAATAATGAATTAAATGAAATTAATTTAAAAGTTGAAGAATTTAAAATTAATAAATTTAAAAATTTAACAAATTGGAATGATTGGATTAAAATTGATTTAATTGAAAAATCAATTGGTAAATTAATTAATAAATCAAAATTTAAAATTAATGATATTTCATTAATTTTAAAAATTATTAATGATAAAGATGATGTTAATAAATGTATTAAAAAATATGGTTTAGATAAATTAACTAATTAATTACAGAGTAATATATATATATATTGTTTAAATAAGTGAATATAGGTTTAAAATTTTTAAATAAAACCATTAATAAAATCAATAGTTTCTTTAGTTTCTTTTTCTCTTCTTGAATTATCCCAATTTAATTCATCACCCATAATTTTAACAACTGTATCAACAGCTTTTAAAGATTCTTTTGCATCTAAGAAAGTAAATCTTGTTCTTCTTGCTAAGAAATCAGTTGGATGTTGAATATATTCATATTTTAAACAATATTTTAATTCAGCAATTGAAAAAGGATTTGAAAAAGTTTGATAAGTTGAAATTTCATTTTTATTATAAGAAATTGGAGTTTGATTTTCTTTTGAAGAATTATAAATATTTAAAATCATTGGAGATCTATCACCATAATTTTTTGATAAATGTTCAGCTAAATGTTCAGGAACTTTAAAAGTTTGAGCTAATCTTGCTGATAAAGTTGGATCCCAATTTTTTGAACCTGATAATTTAAAATTTTTTGTTTTTGTTGGAATAAATTTAAAACCAAATTGTTTATCATTTAAAATATGATCAACAGTTTCTTGAGCCATTTCTCTATAAGTTGTCCATTTACCACCAGAAATTGTTGTTAAACCAGTATCTGAAGTAAATAATAAATGAGATCTAACTAAATTTTGAGTTGAACCACCAGTTGTATCAATTTTTCTTGGATCTTTAACTAAAGGTCTAATACCTGACCAAGCAGATAAAACATCTTCTCTTCTAACAGGAAATTTAATATAATGTTGTAATTCATTTAAAATATCTTGAATATCAGCTTCCATTGGTTTTGGTTCATCAGGAATTGAAGTTAAAGGAACATCAGTTGTACCAGCTAAAACTTTTCCTTGCCAAGGTAAAAAAAACATAACTCTACCATCAGAAGTTTGAGCATCTAAAATACCTAAATCTTTTGGACAATAATAATCTGGTAAAACAATATGAACACCAGCTGATGGAACAACCATTTTTGGAATAACTTTTGATTCAATTTTACCATTTGGAGAATTATCCATTGATAAAATATTATCAGAATAAGGACCAGTTGCATTAACTATTGATTTTGCAAAAATTTTAAATTCTTCATTTGATTCATTATCTTTTGCTAAAACACCAATAACTTTATTTTTTTCATTTTTTAATAATTGTAAAACTTCAACATAATTAACAACAGTTGCACCATTTTCAATAGCAGTGATTGCTAAAGTAGCATTTAATCTTGAATCATTAAAAGAACCATCATGATAAACTAAACCAGCTTTTAAACCTTTATTATCTAACATTGGACAAACTTCAGAAGTACTTGAAGAACTTAATAAATAACTTGATCTTAAATTTTGAGAACCAGCAAATAAATCATACATTTTTGTACCAACATAAAAATAAGGAACTTGCCACCAATTATAAACAGGAATTAAAATTGGTAAAATTTCTGATAAATGTGAAGCATTATTTAAAATTGAAGCACGTTCATTTAAAGCTTCAATAACTAAATCTAATTGAGATTTACTTAATTGCCAAAAAGCTTTTTCTAAATATCTAACACCACCATGAGCCATTTTAGTTGATTTTGAAGAAGTACCTGATGCAAAATCTTTTCTTTCAATAAGAGCAACATTTAAACCTCTAGTTTGAGCATCAACAGCAATACCAGTACCTGAAGCACCACCACCAATAATTAACATATCAAAATTTTTAGTATTTTTTAAATTATTAATTAATTCAGATCTTGATGGAGGAATTTTATAATCAGTTTTTAAAGGTTTTAAATTTGAATTTTTTAAATCATTGTTATTATTATTATTATTAACATCATTTGAAATAATGTTATAATAAGTTAAAGTTGAAGCAGTAATTGCAGCAGTTGCAATAAGGGAAGAGGACAAAGCCTTTTTCTTTAAAACTGAAGCAAACATGATTAATTGAAACTCAGTTTTTTTAAAGAATTAAAGAATAAAAAGAATAAAAGAATAAAAGAATAAAGAAATAAAGACATAATTTATATTTTTTATGTTTATTTTTTAAAGGTGACTTTTTTTTTTTTTTTTTTTTTTTTTTAATTTTTTGTTGAAATTTTTTTTTTTTTTTTTTTTTTTTTTTTTTTTTTTTTTTTTTTTTTTTTTAAAAAACTTTAAAAATTTTTAAGAAGGGGATGAAACGCGGAGAAAACAGGGATATTTTAAGTAGTTAAGTAGTTAGGTAGTTAGGTAATAGTTATGTTAATAGTTATGTTGATAGTTAATAATAATAATAATAATAATAATAATAATAAGTAGTAATAAGTAATAGTTAATAAGTAATAGTAACAAGTAGTTAAATAAATATCACGTGCACTATTTATATTAAACAAATTAATTACGCAATTAACTAAATAAATAAAATTGAATCAAATTAAATAAAATTAAAAAGCGCTTTCCCCGTCCCGCCGAGATTTTTTTAATTGGATGTTTCTGGGGATTTTTTAAATTTTTTTTTTTATTTTTGTAGCAAATAAAAAGTAAAAATAAAAGTAAAAATAAAAAATAAAAGTAAAAATAAAAATAAAAAGAATTGTCCGTTTTTTTATGAGGTGATATTATTACTTTTTAACATAATTAACATATTTAACTATTTAACTATTTAACTATTTAAAATAATTCATATTTGTCCTAATTTTATATTAATGGGAAAAAAATTAAGTCTTTTTTTTTTTTTTTTTTTTTTCCCGTCAAATAACCGATAATATCTCATGTTAATATAATAATTTCTGGACATTTAAGATTGTATCACGTGAAAATTCCTTTATTTGAATAAATAATGTAAATAGGATTAATTTTAAAAAAAAAAGAATTATAGGTTATAATTTTTCCATTTATTCCTTCTTGGATTTTTTTAGTCACGTGTTGTTAAATTTAAAATTTATATAATAATAAAAATATTATGTAATTTATTATGTAATTATTTTATCATGTGACTTTAAATGTTTTTTTTTTTTTTTTTTCCTATTTTGCCACTAAAAATAAACAAACAACAACAACAACAACAACAACAACAATAACAACAACATATTAACAATTATACATTGCTGAAAAAAACAACAACACTTACAACTTACAATGTCTATTAATAATGATAAAATATCTATATATATACCCACAACTGAAATACAAATACCCAATAATATATCTCAATTAGATCCAATACAAACAAATTCAAATACTGATGATCAAATTTTAAAATTATTAATTAATTCAATAAATAGAAAAATTTTATTCTTTGATGAATTAATTAATGGTTATATATTAATTCAAAATTTAAATATTAATTTATTAAATTTAAATTTAAATAATTTATCAATTATTTTAAATTTATCAATTAAAAATAATATTAATAATAATATTAATAATAATATTAATAATAATAATGATTTAATAACATCAAATAATAATAATAATGATTTAATAACATCAAATAATAATAATAATGATTTGATAACAACAAATAATAATAATAATGATTTAATAACAAATAATAATAATAATAATGATAAATCAATAATTAATTTAAAATCTTTAAATCTTTCAAATCCAATTTATAAATCAAAAAATTTATTATTATTTAAATTTAATTCAAATCTTTTATATCCAAAAATTATATTTAGTAATCCTTTATTAATTATAAATATTCAATTATTTACAAATTTTATTAATAATAATAATAATAATAATAATAATAATAATAATAATTTATCATCTGAATTAATTCCATTTAAAACTTTTCAATCAAGAAATATTTTATCAGGTTTAAATCCAAATATATCAACTTTTAAAAATTCTTTTTTATTAAATAATAATGAATTAAATTTATTATCTGATAATTTAATTAAAAATAATAAATTACCAAAAAATAATTCTTTAAATTTAAATAATTCTTTAAATTCATTATCAATAATTAATAATAATAATAATAATAATAATAATAATAATTCAATTAATTTACAAAATTCAATTTTAATACCAATTTTAAGATGTCTTAATATAAAAATTAAAAATTTTAAAATTAAAAAAAATTTAATAATTTTAATTATAAATATTGAATTATCATCAAATTTTAAAAATCAATTTAATAAAAAAAATAATAATAATAATAATTCTTTAATTATTTTAAATAATATTAATTTTAAATTTCAAGGTGGTGGTGATATTTCAATAATTTCAAATTTTAATAAAAATTTCCCATTAATTTTAAAAAATAATGATAATTTAATTCTTTCTTATAATTTAATTTCAAATTCAAATTTAAATTTTAAAACTTTAATTGATTTAAATTATAATATTATTATTGATAATAATAATAATAATAATAATAATAATAATAATAATAATAATAATAATAATAATAATAATAATAATAATAATAATAATAATAATAATAATTCATTTAAAATTATAACTAAATGGTTAACAAATATTGATTTTAATTTAATTCAAAATAAAAAAAATTTATTAATTTCTTCAAAAAATTTATTAAATGGTTTAAAAATTAATTTTATTGGTAATAAAATTATTAAATTAGGTAAAATTTCAAAATTAAAAATTCAAATTTTAAATAATTCTTTAATTAATAAAAATTTAATAATGATTTTTAATAATATTAAGAAAAATTTAATTAAAGATAATTCAAATAATTATTTACCAAATATTCCAAATTATAATAATAATAATAATATTAATATTATAAATTCAATTAATCAATTAATTAAATTTTATAATTTAAATTTTAAATTAAATCCATCATTATTAAATTTTAATATTGGTTTAATTTCTTTAATTAATGAAATTCATTTTAAAATTAATAATGATCAAATTTTTGAAACTGAAATTTTTTTAATTGGTATTAAATTAGGTAATTTTAATTTAAATGGTATTTCAATAATTGATTTAAATTCTGGTGATGAAATTATTTGTAATAATTTATTACAAATTTTAGTTGTTTAAAATATAATTATTTATTTCTATATATTTTTTTTTTTTTTTTTTTTATTGTAATAATTTTTCAAATAATTGTCTTCTCATCTTTTCATAATTTATTTTATTTAATCCATAAAATTTTGATAAAAATCCTTTTTTTTTAACTTCAACTAAATTTAATTCATCTTCTTTTGTTGGTAATTCAATTAATAAATCTTCAAATAATTTAATTATTTCATTTCTTATTATTTGAAAATTATTATTATTATTATTTAATATTAAAAAACAAAAATTTAAATATTTTTTTAAAAATTTAATTAAATATTTAAATGTATTAATTCTAATAATTTCTTCTTTATTTAATTGAATTTCATTATTAATTAATAAATGATAATTATTTTCATTAATATATTTAAAAAATTTATTTAAAACAAATTTCTTATTTATAATTTTATCATCAATATTTCTTAATAACAATAATAATACTTTACCCATTGCTCTTGAAGAATTACCTGTCATTATATCATCATTATCTTTTAAAACTTTTAAATCTAATTCTAAATCTTTATTAATCATATCAATTATTTGTCTTTCTAAATCTTTTGTAAAACTAATTCTTTTTTCTTCAAATATATCTATAGTTAAATGATCTTTTAAATATTCAACTATTTTCAAAATTGGTAATGGTATTAATAATGATATATCATCATTATCAATAAATTCAATAATTCCACTTTTTTTAACTAATTGTTCAAAATTTAATCCAAAATATGTTGATTCAACTTCAAATTTAAAACTAATGAAAAAATCTTGTAATTTATAAACTCTAAGAACAATCACTTTTTCAAATGATTTAATACCAATTGGTAAATTAACTTTAAATTTAATTTTTTGTTTACCTAATTTTGGTATTATACCCTTTTTATTTTTAGGTTCAATTGAATTAATATTTAATTCAATTTTATCTTTATTCTTAAAATCAATTTTTTCAATTTTTTCAATTGTCATTGAATCAATAATTTCCCAATATAATTTACATCCACCAATATTATTTAATTCAATTTCAATTATTGAATCTGTTAATGATTTAATCTTTATTTCATTTTCTAATTTATTAATTCGAATTGATGGTCTATTTAATGAATTTTCTTCTTCATCAATTTGTTTTAAAAATTCTTTAACAATTTTATCTCTTTTAAAATTATTAATTAATTCTAAAGAAATTTCATAATCTGATATAACTGGTTTATGATCTGATAAATAAATATTTGGTGATGAATAATTAATTAATTCAACATATTTTGATTCACTAACAAAAATTCTATCTGTATATGATGGTCTTCTTTCATCATCATATAAATCATTTAATGATAAATTAGATTCATTTCTTTTAGCATCAATCATTTCAAAAGTTATTTCTTCATTATTATTCTTTTTATTCTTTTTTAATTTATAACTTGGTGGAAAAGTAATTTTACCTTCATTAAATCCTTTTAAAATTCGTCCCCTTGATTTTTCTTTTGTTAATGAATCATAATTTGTAAATAATGTATTAAATTCTTTACCTTTAACAAACGAAATTATAGATTCTTTATCAGAATTTATTCTATAATTAAAATCACCTCCAATAAATATAATATTTTTTTCTTTATCAATTATTCCTTTATTTACAACTTCTTCTTCATAATCATTTTCAGCAAATTCATCATAGTTACTATCTCTTCTTTTATAATCATCATCATCATCATCATCATCATCATCATCATCATTAAATTCGTTATAATCATTATAATCTAATTCATCATCACTTTCAAAATTTGAATTATTGTTATCATTCGGTGATTTAGTTCTGGAATCAACAATATCTTCATCATCAATATTTGCATTTGATACAAGTTCACCATTTGATAAAGGTAATTTAATATAATCTTTAATACCTTTAAATTCTTGTCTTCTCTTTTTCAAAAATGAATCATTCTCACCAGCTGCAAAATGACAATCAATTAATGCAAAATTAAAATCATGAATTTTAAAATTTGTTGAAATTGCACCTTTATTACCATAAAAGTTTAAAATACCTGTACCAATTGATTGAATATGAATTTTTTGAAAATTATTTTTTAATTCTTGTCTAACTATTAAAATTGATGATAAACCTAATAATTTATTAGTTTGGATTACTTCAAATTTAACATAACCAAATTCATCAGTATGAGCGTTTGGAGTATTTGGTGGTTCATTTGTATTAAGAATAGTTAAAATTTTTGAAATCCAATTATCAACTTGAATCTTGGAAGATCTTAAATTTTTTGCATTTAATGGAATTGTTTCTTGGAATGCAATAAAATAAACATCAAATAATTTATCTTCATTATTATTTTTAAAATTTTTGGAAGTAGTATTAAATTCAGGTTTTTTTTTATAAAATAATTCATCAAATTTTGGTTCATATTCTTCATATAATGGATCACCACCAAGATTCCAAGTTAAAAATCTAAAATTTAATGTTCTATTCTTTTCCATATATTCATCTCTCGTATCTCTTAAATGTTGTGCTAATGAGGTATTTACATACTTAACGTTCTTTTTCTTTTTATTGTCATTATTACCTGTCCTCATTATCTTAACAGGTGAAGCTAAATTTCCTCCGTATGAAATATCAGGCTTAACATCATTGTGAGCAGCAATAGCTTCATCAATAGTCAAATCTTTCAATTGTTGCTCAGATTCATTAGTTGAAACCTCTCTTCTCTTTAGAAATCCAATTCCCTTATCCCAAAGAGCTAAGAAGTCAGTAAACTCATCAATATTGACTAAACCTATTTGAAACCCATTTAAAAGAGCTATATTATCTTTGTTTATTGTTAAAGTGTCACCTGGTATCATAGGAATGAACTTCTCATACAATTTGGCCTTTGAGGTCTGGATTGCGTAGCGCGGTATATCGTCTGCATCATCTGGTGGGAAGTACCACAGAATAGAGCTACTGGTCTCTAATTTTGACATGTTTGCCTTCCTTTTCTCTTAATTTTAAACCTGTTCTTTATGTTAAATTTTGCTTTGTTAGTTTTTTTAAGAGAAATCTGAGGTGTCCGGATGTCAAAAAATAGAAGAAAAAAACAAAAATTATGATATTCGCAAAATCATTAAAATGTAAACAACTCTGAGGTATTGAAACTAACTGATTTCATTAGATCCAACGTCAAGATCATTATTTTGGTACTTCACAAGTCATATTAGATTGTATTAAATTGGATTATGATTGATCTGGACATGGCACTAGTGCCGGAAGAGGAGGAGATAGACTTGCAATTGTCGCCTCAATCTTATCACCCTCAAGAACAAACAGTGATTGGTAATGTGGTAAATGGAAATGGTCATCAATTCATTCAACAGAATATATCGAATAATAATTTAGAGGTTCAAGACATGACACCTAATAACAATTTTACTTATCCTCCAAAGTCTTCTCAATCTCCTCTAACTAATAATACCACTAATAACAATATTGTCTTAGAAACACCTCCAATCAACAATCAAGCTCAATTTATACAGGAGAATAATCCTTCTACACCTATAATACATTCACAATCAACTATACAAAATCATATAATCACTGACAACAACACTGCACATATCAATAATAATAATCATAATAACAATCTTGCAAATACTACTAATACTGTTTCTCCAACAACAATAACTTCTACCATTAATAATAACCCTCATTTATCAACTAATTTTAATGATAGTAACAGACTCTCAAAATCAAATAATATGTCATTAGATGAAATAAGTAATATACGAAGAAAATTAGCTACTGATACAAAGACTCCAACTGAATATACTTTACATATTTTATTCACCCAATTTGTTAGGTATGCTGAAAGAAAATTAAACTTTTGTTTAACTTATTCATTAACAACTGAACCTCCAATTGTTGATCTATTGGCTGAAGGTTCAGATCCTGAATTTGATAAAATTATTGCTTCGTTAGGTTATATTACAAAGAGAAATCCAAAACCTGTTATTGATTCAGTTATGTTTTGGAGAAAATCAAAATCTGAAGTAGCTATAATGGCTTCTGAAGCTGCTGAAAGAGCTATTAATAATTTAAAAGAATATAGGGAATCAAATACTCAATTATCTTCAAATCAACAAATTTTTAGAAAACATTCTCATACATCAAGTGCTGTTAGTAAATTTAGTCACAGAAGAAATAATTCCTCAAAATCATCAATGCAATATTCATCTTCTCAATATTCTCATAATACAAATAATGGTGATTCAAGATTAGCTCAATTAGAACAAGATGTTCAAACTTCAAGAGAAACTGCTGTTCAAGCTGATAGAAAATCTTTAATCAGTATATATGTTCTATGCAGAGTTCTTATTGAAGTTGTTAAACAAGTTAATTTTGATAATACTGTTGATGATTTAGGGGGAAAATTAGAAGAAATTGTTTTTTCTCAATTAAGATCAACTGATCCTATTCTAATATCTTCTAGTATAATTAGATCATCTAATTGGAATTTATTTGCTGAATTATTAGGTTATATGTCAGAAAAAAGATTTTTAAGTGTTAGTGATAGATTTATTGCAAACCTTGAAAAAATTCCACCAATTGTTCCAAAAGATATTGAACCTTCAATTCATTTATTAATTCATGGTATGAGATATTTAAGATTAAAAAATTATCCATTAGAAGAATTTGAAGAAAGTGCAGATTTTATTCAATCAATTGCGAAATTTTTTACAAATACGAAAAGTTATTCAATTAAATTAGCATATTCACAAGTTTTAACTCATATTTTATTACCTTTAGCTGAAACTTTAACTGCTGAAGTGAATCATCCAATTTGGTCAGAAGCTATTGTAACAATGTATAATGCAAGCTGTCAAAATAATGAAATAAGTCAAAAGAATTATACAATTAATATGACTTTAATGTCATCAATTTTATGTGTTGCTCCAGCTGAATTATTCCTTAATAATTGGTATGGTATTGTTGAAAATTGCATCAAAATTATTAAATCTAAGAATGCAACATTAGAAGAAAAATCATCATTATCAACTTGTATCTCAAGATTAATTTGGGTATATCTTTTCAGATGTACTGAAACTTTAAATAATACTACTAGAAAGATTGATCAAATCATCAAAACTTTATTTTTTGGTAAAGGTAAACAAAGTTGGATTGTTTCAGATAAAAACTTGTTATTATCATTAGTTCAAATTTTTAGATCATTAGCTTATGCAAGTAAGAATCAAACTTTAGAAAATTATATAATTCCAATTATTAAAGCATCATTTAATGGTCATAGCTTAGATAATATTCAACATGAAAAAGTATCAGTAATGATCAAATCATATATTGCTATTATTGCTGATAAAGAAAGACCTTTATTCCCTGAAGATAATGATTCAATTAAGAGACCTGATATTGAAGTTGAAGTTGATTCTGCAAATCATGAAGAAATTTGCAAATATATGGATACTTTAATAGTATTACTTGATAATGCAATTGGAACCAATCATAATGAAGAAGAAACTGCTTCTACACCTACTACTCCATTTTATGCTAGTGCAAAATCTCCATTTGGTGTTGGTTTTAGATTTGGTTCAGATCTTTCAATTCAAACTAATAAAAATTTAAATACTGAATTATTTGCTACTGTTTTAGATGCTATTCCATGGTGTATAATTGGATCACCAAGAAAAATAATTGAGATGTTAGCTAGAAACTCATCACATCATGATGTTAGAGTTGCATCAGCTGCTTCTCGTTCTTTGAGATTATTAGCTTCTAAAAAGAATTCCTATACAATGATTAGTTCATATGCTAAATTTGCCTTTAACTTTACTGAAAGATCTGGTTATTCTCAAAGTTTTGTTATTTCAAAAGGTTTACTAGGTTTGTATATTGATTTATTAGAGTGTTGGCTGAATTCATTACAAAGACATCGTGCCAAGGAACAATCTATTTCATTAATTAAACAAAATAGATTATCTTTATCTGATAAAGCAAGAACAACAGAAACTGATGATTATGTTGATGAACTGCAAATTAAAAATATTGTGACTGTTATTGAAGAAATTGAAGGCCATGGTTTATTTTTCTTAGCTTCTCAAGATTTTGAAATCAGAAAAATGGGGTTATCAATATTAAGAATAGTTGAAAACTTTGATCAAGCATTATATGAACAAACAAAAGAAAAGACAGCTAAATCATCAAATAAACATTCAAGATCAGATTCAAAGTTTGCTGCTGATGTTGGAACAAGAATTATATATATTTTACAAACTACTGATTTTTTTAAATTAATTGGTCCAAAGAAACAACAATTAAGTGTTGCTGAAAGATCAAGACTAACAAAATTAAATCAAAAACATAGAAAGGATATTTTAATTAGACTAGCCGAATCAGATTATGGCGTCGATTCTGCTTTATGGTTTAGGGTCTTCCCAAAATTATTATCTATTTGTTTTGAAAGATGTCCAATAACAATGGCATTATGTCGTTCAATTGTTTGTACAAGATTAGTTCAAATTCATGAGTCAATCTTAGATATTGCAAATTCTTCAAGAAGTTTTCAAAAATTAAGTTATGGCCCTCCTGAAGTCTTAGTTGAACAATGGAAGTTATATTTAATTGTTGCATGCACTTCATTAACAGCAACCAATGAACAACGATTGCATATTCCAGCTGCTACATCCAAAAAGAAAACTCAACAGCTGCTTACAATCCAGCATAGTACTATTACTAGTGCAAGAAGTGTTTTTAAATTAACATTGAATTTACTTAATGGCTCTAATCAAGTTGTTAGAGATGCAATCATTGCAGGTTTGAGTTGTATGAATATTAATATTTTCAAAACTTTCATTGAATGTGTTGATCCAATTTTCATTCAATGGGAACAAGATTTGAAAGTCAGAGATTTTTCAAATGATAAACGTTTACGTATTGAAGTTACACATGTGATGAATATTGTATCTGTATTTATGGAAGATCCATTGATCTCCACTAATGAATGGATTGTTGGGAAACTTGTTTCTTTTATTAAGATTATCAAGAAATTTTTAGCGCAACCAGAGATTCAACAAAGTTTTGAATTTCAAAAGTTACGTCGTTACTTTTGCGGATTGTTAGAAAATGTCTTTACTGGTATTCAAAAAAATGATCCTCAAAATAAATCATTCCCATTTGAAGATAGAAGATCTTATTTCACATATTTAGAAGAATGGTGTGGTTATGGTAAATATTCAAGTGTTGCTAAACAACGTTACATTCAAATGACAAAGAACGTTTCAAATTCTCAAGAATTAGCTGCTTTAAACTCCGCAATTGAGTTTGAAAAACAAATATTAAGTATTGCTGCTACAAATTCTATGGTTGCCTTATTGAATGGTATGATTAGTGAAGTGAGAGGTCAAACATTATTGAAATTCGATTTAGCTGGATTATTATCCTGGATTGACTTATTGTTTGGATCACCAAATGAAAGAATTTACTCTTTAGCCAAAAAGGCTTTGAAAAATTTATTTACACATAACCCACAAAATACTGAATTACATTTTGAAGTGTTTAAGAAATGTATTTTTGATCATAAACCATCTGTTATTGAAAATTATTATGTCATTCTTGCTTCTGCTCTTGCTCAAAGTGAAAACTATCCGTTGAAGAAACATCAAATACTGTTGTTATCCCTTTATGGTTGTAGTTTTAATAATTTGAATATCCGTTCAGCTGCTATAAATTTGTTGACTGATGCTGAAAAAAGGCTATTTAATACTGAATTTGTTACAGCATTTACTGAAAGAGTTAGAAATAAGAATAAAACTATTTATAAGCGTGCTTTGTTAGATATTTCCACTTATTTTGCTTCAACCTATCCTGATGAGAACATTTTTTTGATTTCTGAGCTAACATTTTACTTTCATCTTGTTAGTTTTGAGTCTAGAAGGGATATTTTAACAATTATGTTGCCATGGTTACAAACTATTGAATTGAGGGTTTCTGAAACTGAAATTGATATCAACTCTTATATGGTTTTATGTAATTTATTTGAAATTACAATCAAGTTTTCAGATGCTATTCCAAATGAAATTGAAGCATTGTGGATTTCACTAGGTAATGGTGCTAACCTCAATAATATCACATCTATTCTTCAGTTTTGTATCAATATGGGTTTGGTTAAAAGAAATCCATTATTTGTTGAATTTTGCAGTAAAGTTTTAGTATACCTATCAGGTAGTCCAACATTAGCTGATTTACTTGTTGCATACATAGAACCAAAGGCCATGGTTCCACCACAGTTGACAAATGTTGAACCACCATTAAATGCTATTGGTCTTCCACATGTTGCTGATATTTGGAAATCATTAGATGCCTCAGGTAAAGAATCCGTTTTCTCACTTGGTCAATTGGCTTTGATCTTCCTTGCTGATCAATGTGTCATTCCAAAAGAATCATTAATTTCTAAATTTCCATTGTTACTTCATACATCATTTGTTTTGTTAGATCATTATCTTCCTGTTGTCCAAGATGCTGCTTGTAAAATGATAATCTGTCTTTTAAGTACCTTACCGTCACATCCAAAATTAGAAGATACTAAAAACCTAGTTAGAAATAATCAAAAGCTATGGGTCTATGATGATTTGAATAATGATAAAAATGGTGCTATATCACCAAAGGATATGGATCTTTTGGTCAGAAATATATTGGAAATCTTCAATATCTCATATCCATCATTACAACCTGACTGGGGAAGAATTGCATTATCTTGGGCCACAACTTGTGCTGTAAGACATATAGCATGTCGTTCATTCCAAGTTTTCAGATCTTTACTTTCATTTTTGGATCAAAGTATGTTAAAGGATATGTTACATCGTTTAGCAAATACTATTTCTGATGATACATATGATATTCAAGGTTTCTCAATGCAAATATTGATGACATTGAATGCTATCACTTCTGAGCTTGATGCAGAAAAGTTAATCGACTTTCCACAATTATTCTGGGTTACAGTTGCTTCTCTGAATACAACTAATGAGTATGAATTCATTGAATTGTTATCAGTTCTTTCAAAATTCATCTCCAAAATTGATTTGGATTCGGAAGATACCTTTTCTTGTTTGGTTTCTACATTTCCATCCAATTGGGAAGGTAAATTTGAGGGATTACAACAAATTATTATGATTGGTTTAAGATCATCAAATGCTTGGGATGCTTCACTTAAGGTATTGGATAGATTGAATAAGTTAAAAGATAGTGATATAATTGCTGGTGAATCAAGACTGCTGTTTGCTGTTCTTACAAATCTTACTAGATACTTACATGCATTTGATAGTGCTGAACTTCCTTCTGATGTTTTAGATTCAGTTGAAACTTTGTCTAAAATGGCTGAAATTAAAGGTTATCCAAATTTAACACGTATATTAGATTCATATGCAAAGGGTAAATTTAGATCAAAAGAAGATTTCTTGAGTCAAACTGTCAACTTTATTAGTGAAAACTATCTATATGAATATAGTGGTCAAATTGTTATATTTTTACTTGGTTTATTATCTAATAAGCTCGATTGGGTTAAAATTGAAACAATGAGAGTTCTAAAATTATTATTCCCAAATGTTGATTTATCTCAACCACAATTCCAAGGTTGTGGTGCTGATCTAATTTCACCATTATTAAGATTATTGTTAACTCCATTTGCACAACAAGCATTAGAAGTTTTAGATGAAACCACAAATATTTCAGGTAGTAAACTTGATAAAGATATATTGAGAATGAGTTTAGGTAATAGAGCTATACGAAAAGATTTTGAAAAAACTGCTACATTATTTGGTATTCCTTCAGAGAGTGGTTGGTCAGTTCCAATGCCGGCAATTACAGCAGCTACAACTAGACATAACGTCCATGCTGTTTTCTCTACTTGTATTACCCTTGTTGAATCAGATGCTGGCGAGAGCGAACAACAACAAGAACAAATTAAGTTTCATTTGGAAGATTACAACTACGGTTCTTATTATCAACAACCAGATGTCACAGATAATATGTCAGTAGTGGATGAAAATGATGGTTCATTAAGTCATATGTGGGCTGAATTGGATAATTTAGATACTTTCTTTACCAAGGATGCAGAAAATTCATCCACATTTTCTACAACAACTGGTGCTACTCCTAATCATTTCCGTTCTGCTTCATCTGATACCAAATATAGTAATACTGATCAATTAGCACCATATGAATCTGCTCCTCAAATTTATGATAAGAAAGTTTCAGTTATCTTGAACAGAACATTGGCTAGATCGCAATCTAATTCTTCATTCAAAACAACATTAGCCGACTCTTTTGGAAATAATCCAATTCAAGAGAATCGTCATATGAGCTTCACAGCAAGAGATTTGAGGAGGGTAGGATCCACTAGTCCTTTAAACAGTTCTCCATCTACACTTAGTTCGCCATCTGCTTCAAGAAAAGAGTTATTTAGATTTGAAGGTTTATTGGGCCAACAGCAACAACAACAGCACCAACAGCAACATCAACAACAACTTCAAGAGTCTCCTCAAATATATTCATCTTCTAAATCACCAAGAATTACATCCCCAAAGTCAAAAAAGTTTTCTAATAGATTTTCACAAACACCAGATTATATTAATAGTTGGTCACAAGGTTCAACAGCTATTGGAAATGGAAGTTCTGGTAGAAACCCACATAAGGAAAAATCCTCTGGTTTTGGTTTAAAGAAAAATGAGCATCATGGAAATTAAATAAAATTAGATACAAGGTGTCTACCAAAAAGAAAAATGGACTGCTTATATAAAATAAAGATGCATTAATTAATAAAAAGTAGTTGTTGTAAATACGTAAAACCATAGTATATATTAAAGAGAGTGAGTATAATCGACAAAAAAAGTTTAATGATTTGATTATTTAAAAAAATTACATTAAATTGAATATTAGGTGACATTATTTCATTTATATTTAAATATTTACAGAATAAATTTTATAAGTTAAGTTATCTTCCATTAATTTTAGTTTTAAATTAGACATTATCTGGTCTAACAAGTGCCCAATGTTTCTTCCCACCTCTATCATAAAATACAGGACGGTTTCTCTTTGTATCACGTAATGTAGTACCATAACGGTAACCAACTTCACCAACTTTTTTATCAACAAATCTCCATTCTGTACTTTCATTTGGAAATTTCTTACCAAATATTACTTTTTCTTTCTTTTCAAATTTTTCAGTATTATGGATATCAGCTTCACCTGATAATAATTTTTTGATTGTTTCACTAGCTGGTGGGACACCTAATTCATTAGCAGCTTCAACAGGACCAAATGGTTCAGATTCTGAGATTGTAATAAACTTAGATTTCATTAATTCTGTAGGGATCTTAATTTCAGTAAAATTGTGACCATGTACTTGTTTGTTAAATACTGGGAACATGTTGTACATTGTAGAAGCCATTGATTTTATATCATCAGTTATTAGGTTCTAAAATAATATATTTGTTAGTAAGTAAAACTTTCAAAAAAAAAAAAGTTTCTCATCAAAGTCAAATCCTTGGAATTATGACCAAAGTTTCATATTTAATCAATTATCAGTTAGAAATAAATTTGGAACCATGTATCTTGTCTTAAAGACTAATCGAATTTTTTTTTATTTATATCATCATTAAAAATTATAAAATATGATACTTTGAGTCAAATAATTCTTCAAAAACTTAAATGAATAGGAAATTTTTCTAATTGATACATACATTTTTGATCCATCTTTGTTCAATGTCATATAATTTTATAATCGCTTCAACTCTTTGAAGATTTATACCATGATTTAAAGCAACTTGTAAAACAGGTATACCATCTTCAACTGCTTCTTTATATATAGCTTGTTTTTCTTCTGGTGAAATTTGGACATTTGTGAAACAATGTGGATTTGCTGGGAATGGGTTGATTGGTGTTATTTTATCTTCTTCTCCATTTTCATATTTGAAATTTTTATATACAGTTGAACCTGGTTCTCTTATAACATTTTTATTACCATTCATTGGTTGTAAATATTTTGGGATATGATTCTTTGGAGCATCAAAATATTTATTTTCAACAAATTCACCTTTGAAGTTTGGTTTACCATAGAATGCTTGGAATAAACGAACAAAGGCAGTCTTCTTTTGAGAACTCTTACGAACAGTTTTAACATCCATTCTAAAATATGGATATCTTAAAGGTTTAGCAGTACGACCTCTACGTGAGGCAAAACGCACTTGTTGTGATATTAATGATTGCTCTATGCATGGTCTGCACCCCACTGATGAAATGACTGACTGACCAGTGAGTTTGGCAAGCATGGTTCTATTTGTATTTGAATTTGATGTTATTAAAACTAAAGTTTTTAAATTTATTGGAAAGTTTTTCATTTCGACGATTCAGTATTTTTTTTTTTTTTTTTGGATTATTACCCTCTAAGATTTTTAAAGCAAAAACTGCTATTTTTGGTGATAAAACCAGTGTTTATTGTATGAAGAAATGTATTGATCTCTACTATAGAACTTCTCTTAATCAAGTTTCGTATTAGATAATTCATAAGTTCGTACTTCATACAAAAGAAGAGATATTCACTAAATTAAACCATTTCTGTCTAAAAGTCGCTCCCAAAAAATTAACATCCGAACATCTTAAGGACACTTCAAAATTTGTTCACTTTAATGTTTAGGACACCCAAATAAGCAATCAAAAAACAACCTACTTACCTTCCATCAATGTCTTCCAACACATCTGGAGCACTTCCTAAAGAATCTAAAGTAAGATTCAGAGGTGCACAAAAGGATGACACTTCAATTGAAACTACAGATCTTAATGAATCTGTATCTGAAGAAAAGGTGCCAAAGGTTTCAAAATTTCAAAATCTATTAGTGAAATTACAACCTATTGAAGAAATATTAGGTCCAGTATTATTAACTGCTTTGTCTCTATATATTAGATGTCGTCTAATTGATCGTTCCAAAAAAGTTGTTTGGGATGAAGCTCATTTTGGTAAATTCGGTTCATATTATATCAAACATGAGTTTTATTCAGATGTTCATCCTCCATTAGGTAAAATGTTAATTGGTTTAAGTGAATATATTGCTGGATTCAATGGTAGTTTTGAATTTGCTTCAGGTTCTCTATATCCTGAACATGTTGATTTCAAATCAATGAGATTATTCAATGCTGTCTTTAGTGCTCTTTGTGTTCCAGTCACTTACTACTCTGCTAAAGTTATGGAATTCAATATATTAAGTGTTTATCTTATTACTTTAATGGTTTGTTTAGAATCCACTTATATTACTTTAGGTAAATTTATTTTATTAGATTCAATGTTATTATTCTTTACAGTTACAACATTTTATACAATGGTCAAAGTTCATTCTTTAAGACAAAAAAATCTAGAATTCACCAAACAATGGTTTTTATGGATGACCTTATCAGGTGTTTCTATTGGTTGTGTATGTTCTGTTAAATGGGTTGGTTTGTTTATCACTGCTGTTGTTGGTTTATATACTGCTCATGATTTAATTGAAAAATTCTTTGTCAGAAGTAAGGATTTTACATATAGCAAATATATTCAACATTGGTTGGTTCGTATCTTCTCTTTAATCATCATCCCTATTGCTATTTATCTTGCCTGTTTTAAAGTTCATTTTGCTTTGTTATATAAGTCAGGTACTGGTGATGCTACTACTCCAACTCTTTTCCAAATTAATTTAGAAGGTAATGCAATTAAACCAGCACCAAGAGATGTTATTTATGGTTCACAAGTTACAATTAGATCACACGGTCCTAACCCTCATCTTTTACATTCACATCGTCAAATTTATCCATTAGGCTCGAATCAACAACAAGTCACTGGTTATGGTCATGCTGATAGTAACAATGATTGGATCTTTAAATTTCCAAGAAGAATTTTAGATAATTATCCATCAGTTAATAATACATTTCCAATCTATGATAACTCAATTGTTAGAATCGGTCATATACAAACAAATGGTAACTTACATTCTCATGAAATTGGTGCTCATGTTACCACAAAGGATTATGAAGTTTCTTGTTATGGTGATGAAAATGTTGGTGATCTTAAAGATGATTGGCAAATTGAATTTGTTCAACAATTACCTTCTTCTAATAAATCTTACCCATTAGAAGATGCAAAAGTTTTACATCCATTATCAACCAATTTCAGATTAAAGCATGTTGAAATGGGTTGTTATTTATCTATGACTGGTAGTGCTTATCCAGCTTGGGGTTTCAAACAAACAGAAGTTACATGTAAACATACATGGAACAAATATGATAAATCAACTTGGTTCAACGTTGAAGAACATACCAATCCAGCTCTTCCAAGTGATGAAAACTATAAACCACCAAAATCAAGTTTCTTCTCTGATTTCATGTCAATTAACAACGGTATGGCTGCTGCCAATGGTGCATTAATTCCAGATAATGATAAATTTGATAACTTAGCTTCTTCAGCATGGGAATGGCCAACTTTACATAGAGGTTTAAGAATGTGTGGATGGAATTATGCTGATATCAGATACTTTTTACTAGGTAATATGTTTAATACTTGGATATCTTCAATTTCATTGATTGTTTTCATTGGTTTTGTCCTTAGTATATTCTTCAAATATGAACGTCAATCATTAGATTGGGATTATAATGATTCATGGAAATTCTTAATTGGTGGTATTTACCCATTCATTGGTTGGATATTCCATTATATGCCATTTGTCATTATGGGAAGAGTCACTTATGTTCATCATTATGTTCCTGCTTTATTCTTTGCTATGTTTGTTTTTGTCTATATGGTTGATTTCTTCTTGAAAAATGCTAGGTCATATATTAAACTTCCTATATATCTAGTTCTATTTGGTTTATTATTCTGGTCTTATCATTTCTTTGAACCATTTCATGATGGTATGACAGGCCATGTAAGAAACTATGCTTACTTAAGACTTTTCGACTCTTGGAAAATAACTTAGTTATATAATTCAAAAATCAAAGCAAAAAAATTAATGACTTTAAATATACAACTATACATTGGACTTATGATAGCAATTAGTAATTATTTCAAGTCGATCATCTGACTTGTAATATTGCACAAATCTTTTGATACGAACTCCAAAGATACTAAATCTACAAAAAAAAAAACATTCAAACAAAATAAACACTAAGTCATGAAATCATTATTGGTTAATATATAAATGTGAAATACGCGATAAAATACACATACGGGCAAATTCAATTAAATATCACTAGCAATACTTGGTGCTAGTTTGAAAGGATGAGCTTCAGTGTTAAATACATAGTCATCTAAACTTATCAAAGAACTATCAGAAAATAATAAGTAATAATACTTTAAAGTTTCAGCAAACCAAAATGATTCTAATGAATCTTTAAAAGCTTCTGGTGCATTACTATCATTAGTTAGATCTAATAACTCTGCAACAACACCTGTAGAAGTAAGACACTTCTTCTTTAAATTCTTGAACATCATCCAACCATATTCTCTCCATTTTGCATCACCTGTAATTCTATACATATAGAATACTGATTCAATAGATTCTGGTCTTAACCCATAACCAGGATTTACTAAGTCTGCCCATAGTGGTTGATTCTTTACACCGCCAGGTGACCAAGTTAAAGAACCATCATCATGCATAATTAGGGGTTTTATGTGCTTAAACTCTAATGGTTCTAATAGTTTATAGTTTCTCTTTACGTCATCTTCACCGTTAGAAACTCTCTTATTATTAGCAGCATTTGATAATTCTTTTCTCTTTTCAATTGTTGGTTTTTCAGTAATACTTTTTTGACCTGAAAAATTCTTATGCCTACTTCTTTGATCAATGTTTAAATTTCTAAAATATGTGGCAATAGTTTGATCTTTTAATTTTGAAATTTGACTTGCTGATAATTTTTCATATAATGTTGGATCATTTGGATTTGCCTTTGCTATAGTTAACTTATCCAGTCTTTTATTTTGATCATACAAATCAGTTTCTGATTTCATCTTTGGAGTAACTAATAATTCAGGCATCATACCAAATTCTTTACACATTGAAACACAACCATAAGTTAACTGTTCAGCAATTTCCATATCTTCCGTGATATTGAATAATCTTGAACCTATAGCAAACATACCACCAGCAAAACAAGATAAATGTGACATATCTAAATCTTGATCAATATAAGTAGTTTTACCACGAACATTTGTAGCGATTGTTGAAGAAAATAACATATTTTCACCATTTGGAATTTTTGGATGAAATAAGAAATATTCTTTAATCTTTTCAGAAGCTGCTAAATACATTTCTTTATATGGTTTAGAATGTTTTGGATCACCTCTTAAATAATGGAACATTTTTGGTAAATATTCATAAAATGAATCAGCAATAGCACCTAAAGTATATCTTTGAATAACGGACATTGATGAAAATTCTTCCTTTAATAAACAAAATACTGTACTATCTTTATACATAGCTTTAATAACTTTTGGATTATTAATATGTAGACCTTGTTCAATTTCATCCTTCTTCAACAATGAACAACCTGAGGCGTCAATGACATTTGGGAATAAACCTTCAATGGTAAATTTATCTCTTGAATTATCAAAATATTTAGTAATTCTTGTAATAGCATCATAATATCTATTATCTCCTGTTAATTCTGAAAGTTTACCGAATTCTAAAGACATTGTACCAAGTTCAGCTAACCCAACATGTCTTGGAGCTAATCTATTCTTTAACACATTATTCCATTCATAATATAAAGAAGGCATTCTATTTGGTGTATCAAATGCACCAATGATTAATTCACCAAAATCTTTCGCATGTTCTAAAAGTGATTTTTCATTTGATAATTCATAAGCTGATAATAAACCACCTAATACTCTAATAACATTTTCAAAAACTGGAATATCTTCTCTAAATGATTGTTTAAAGTTAATACTTTTCAAAAATTCAACAGCTTCATTGAATTCAGTTTTGTCATCTATTATATATAGAGTGTCTAAAGAATCAATTAAAGTTGCTGCCCAGCCATTAAAAGGATCAAAAGGTTTTTTGGATAGTGGTTTAACTTCATCATGACCATAAGCATTATCTTTATAAATTTTCCAAGAAAGATTGAACAAATCTTGAATTTGTTCTAATTTATCCACATCTTTTCTACCACCATCTGTAAAAAAAGATGATTGAATCTCTGGATAATCTTCAGGTTTAACTAATTTTGGTAAACTTACTAAATTTTCAACACCAACTGGGTATAATTCACTCTTCACTTTATGTTTTTTAAGATCAATGGTAATTTGATCAGTGAAATAACCTTCTGGAATTTGAACATCACCTCTTTTTCCAACACCCATCTCACTATCTACTAATAATGGGAAATATTTATTCTTTTCTTGAAATTCTTTAGCTGCATCAACAGTTATCTCTTTTGGTTTATCATCAGGGTTTACTAAATCTGCTGCTTTTTGAGGATTTGTATCAGGTTTTGCTGAGTCAATTGGTGTTAATGGAGTTTGAGGAATTTGAGGAATCAAGTTATGAGTGTTCTCCTTTGTTATTCTAGGTAATGATCCTTCAACAGCTGATTGATTAAGTAAATGCTCTTCATTTTGAAATGAACAATAAAATAGAAATATCAATGCAAATACTAAGAATAGTACAGACCTTATTTTTTTAAACCTATGATAAATGAACCCAATCATTATTCTGTACCAACGTATATTAATTGAAAAAGCTTGAACCTCTATCGATAGTTTGATCAAGCATTTAACATTAATCTGGGTGTTGATAATACTTAATTTCATGAATCCATAAAGAAAATTTATAATGACAGAAAACTTCACACTTTAAGCATATTAGGTCACGTGTACTATTAGGGCATTCTTTAGGGTAACTACAATAGTGAAAATGATCTAGGAGAGTAAATCATTAAATAAAAATCATATGTAAATAATAATAATATAGCCAAAATGTAAGCAGCCAGCTTGAAAACATAAACACCAAAGAAAAGGTGTTGTGGAATTAAATAAAAAATATAATAATAAATTGAACAAAAGAAAACAGTACAATTAATTAAAAAAATCATCATGAAGTAGTAATTGAGACTTGGAAGGATGAATTGAAAGGGGGATTGAAAGAAAAATTAAAGCCTCAATCATAAATGCAATCTTAAACAAATAGCAATTAGCAGTAATTTCTTTGAAAAAAAAAAGGATACTTTTGAAAATAGAGACATTTTATAAAGAGCTTTTTTTGGTGAGCAATAAGAGAATTGAGTAAAAATAATAAATAGTGTGATAAATAAGCGGAAGTTTTGAATATGTTGAGATGTAATAAAAGAATAAAGAGTAAAAGATTCAGCTCAACTATTTTATATGGTAATAAATCTATTTGAATTAACTGACATTAAACCTTGAGGTCCAACAAGATATTCTTTTAAAAATTTGTTTTTATAACTATAATGATTATTGAAATCAAAATCTTCAGCACCAGTATAAACACGTTGCTTTTCTAAACCTTCTGAACTATTCACAGATATTGAAGAAGAAGATGGAGGCTTGTTTAAAATGATTTGATTACAAGTTTGAAATTTTGGAGGTGGAGAAAATCTAACTAAACATTTACCACTCCAATCTTCATCATGAGTCATTATTTTAATACAACGTAAAGCATCCTTAACAACTTTTTTACGACTTATAATTTTTGGCTCAGGTTTCCATTTGAAATCTTCTTCATAATCATAATCATCATTGTTAAAATTCAATTGATAAGAATTAAATAAATCATTTGCTTGTGAAGTATTTGAAGAACCAACATTATTTGAACCTTCTGAATCCAAATTATCATCTTCATCATCAGATTCTGGAATAACTTCATCAACTTCTTCATCATCTTCTAAAGTATGATCATCATCATTATCATCATGGTTTGAATCTGTTGGATCTCTAATTGAATTTGAAGATGTTGAATGTCTAATAGTTTTATTCTTAGTTATATTTTTATTAGAAGTATTTGGAGGAGAGGTATTCGTGATTTCAATAGTTGAGGTTTCATTAATAGTTTGAGTAGTTGAAGTTGAACCTCTCTTTTTTGATTTTAAATTTTGATTTAGAGAAGAATTTGAATTTGAATTGAAAAATTTAGAGAATAAACTATTTGATCTTTTTCTTTGTTTATTTAAATTAACTTGATCTTGAGTATTTGAAAATAAAACTGAATCAGAATATGATCTATTTCTTGTTAAATTAATATTATCAAGATCTTCTATTTCATTAATAATATCAGAATTTGAACCATTAAATAGAGATTGTAAATTTTGATTAACAATTAAATTTGGATTACTTATTGAAGAATTTCTATGTCGACCATTTCTACCATGAGTTCTTCTATTTCTTCTTGGAACTGTACGATCATTTGGTAAAGGTCTTACTTCAATATCCAGGCTAACGTTAATACCAATAGATAAATAATTTGACCAATCAATTAAATCATTAACATTTTTAAAATTGATTAAAAATTGTTCAGTTTCAGCTCTAATTCTTAAACAATTAATTCTTTTTAAATAATCAGCAGGAATACCAAATTTTGCAAATTGTAAAGAATAAGATCTTAACAATTTAATTTTTCTAGTTTTATGATTAAAAAATTTTATTGGATCTGCATTAATTTCTTTCAAGAAATGTTCAACTTCAATTGAATTATGTAATTGAAAACCTCTTGAGCCTTGACTACTTAAACCTTTTGGTTCATTTAATCTTGGTGAATGATTATTAAAAGAATTTATTTTAGTATTATTATGAAATAAATTTGAAGTTAATTTATGAAGTTTTTGATTATAAATATTATTAATATTATGAATCTTTTTCAATTTTAGAGGAGAAATAAAATCTTCAATTGTATAAAAATTTAATTGAGTTGAATTAATTTCCATTAAAATTAAATCTTTCCAATTTCTATTTGAATTTGTTTCATATGGACTTAATAATTCTAATTTTCTTGAAACTATTGTAAATTTATGAATAGTTGGAGAATAATTTGGTAATTGATTATCTTCAATAACATCATAAACAGGAATTTTAAGATTTTGTTTATCAAATATTTGATTATAACTTGGAGGATGTGAAGGATTTGGTTCTAAATATTGAAATACATGAGTTTTATTTGAATCAATAGAGTTATGTTTTTGATGATGTTTATCATGTTTCTTGGTAGTTGTAGTTGAAGTAACATGAGTAGTAGTAGAAGTAGTATTTTTCTTTAATTTGAGATCATTATCGGTAATACTATTATGTGACATTACCGGCGTAGATTCTATTGAAGTAGCTTCAGTTGAAGTTGAATTCATAGAAGAAGAGGTTGAAGTTATTCTTGAAGTTTGATCATTTGAATTTGAATATGAAGTAGATGAACTTGAAGAAGAATTTATTCTATCAATATTTGTAGACGACGTTATAACAGATTTATATAATTTGCCATGTTGTTTTAAATTTAAATTTGATAAAGAACTCTTTGTAGATAGAGAAGGACTTGAAACAATATTTAAATGAGAGTTTGGATTTGAATTTGGATTTGAATTTAAACGATTACCTATTTCTTCTTTATATTCAAATGAAGTCATTTGAGAAAGAAGTGAATTATGATATTTGTTATATTGAGAATTTGAATTTGAATTTGAATTTGAATTTGAATTTGAAGCGGATAAAGATACTTGAGGTAAATTTGACAGAGAATCTATTAAAGAATGAGATGAAGTTGTTGAAGGGGACAGAAGTGTCATGTTATCTGTTATAGTTGAACTTGTTTGAAATGTTTGTAGGAATGGATGATTTGAAACGTGAATAGTTTTCAAGAAATAGACCCACAAGCAATAAAAAGGGGTAGTATGGATCAGATTGCGGCCAAGGTTTGTTTAGAGTAAAGGACCAAAGATCAATACCTTTTGATGATGATGTGGTTTAAATCTGTATTTAGAGTTATTGGAACCAGTAGGATGATGGTGTTTTAGTATAAATGAGTAAAATAAATATTGTATAGTTGTTAAAACTTGTAGCAATATTATTTGATTTTAAAGTTGTTACTCGGATTGGACGGTCTCTCCACTAAATTGAGGGGCGGCTCTTTCACGTGGTTTGTATTAGTTTAGTTGTAATTAGAGAAAGCGGTAGAATTAATCTGTTAATCTATTAGTCTGTTAATCTGTTAGCGGTTAAGTAGTATTGATTGTGTTAGTTAACTTCAACTTTAACCTCTTCTCCCTAATCTCAGTTAATTTATTGCTAATCATCTTTGGTGTTCGGATGTTATCTAAAAGTCGTTTCCAAAAAATGAATTTCGACTTTTTTGAAACCGGATTTTATTGAATTTTTTTTTTTTTTTTTTCTTTATTTCGACCAGCTAATAAATTCAACCTCACCCTTTTACTTAGAATTTAAATAAAAACAGAATTAATCAATTAGAAATTTAAAAATCAGTGAAGTACTCAATTTTATCAAGTATTTACACTGTTTTACCTTTTTTCCCCCATTTACAATTCAATAATTTCTTTCCTTGTTCTTTTCCCCTCCTCAATTTCATCTCAAGTTATTACATCACACTACTATCCCTTAAAATATGACATCTCTATTCTATAAAGCTCCATTAGATCTTGAAATACGATTCAATGATGAAGATACTCGTAAACATCATGAATTCACCATCCAGGGCAAAAAGGAAAAACTACCAATCTATCAAGATGGTGAAACTGTTGAAGGTTTTGTCACAATTAGAACTAAAGATGGGAAAAGAGTTGAACATACAGGTATAAAAGCTCAATTATTTGGTTCAATAGAGATAAATAATGGTACAAAAGAAGATTTTTTATGTTTAAGTCATGATTTAACTGGATCTGGTGAATTAAATCATAGTGAAAGTTTTAAATTTAAATTTCAAAATGTTGAAAAAAGATATGAATCTTATAGAGGTAAAAACTTAACAGTTAATTATTATGTTAAAATAACTGTTTTAAGAAATAGTTCTTCAATTATAAAAACTAAAAAATTTTGGTGTTTCCTTTATTCAAATCCAACAGAATTAAAAAAATCAATTAAATTAGATATTGGTATTGAAAATTGTTTACATATAGAATTTGAATATTCAAAATCTTTTTATAATTTAAAAGATGTATTAGTAGGGAGAATTTATTTCTTATTGACAAGACTAAAAATTAAACATATGGAATTAAGTTTAATTACAAGAGAAACTGTTGGTGTTCAACCAAATCAATTAAGTGACTCAAGTACAATAAGATATGAAATTATGGATGGTTCCCCAGTTAAAGGTGAAACAATTCCAATTAGATTATTTTTAGGTGGTTATGAATTAACTCCAACAACAAAGACAAACTCTTTTACTGTAAAGACCTATTTAAGTTTAGTCATTATTGATGAAGATGGTAGAAGATATTTTAAACAATCTGAAATAATATTATTTAGATCTAAAGATGCTTGAATTATAAAATGATGAAAAGAACAAAATACACCTACTGAAACTCCCCCTCCCCCAAGAAAAAATAATAATAATTGTATAAAAAAAAATCAAAAGAACAACAATTCAGTAATGAAAATAGAATGATATAATGTAGTTATTAACCCTTTTATCCTCTTTTCTTCAATACTTAAAAACCCAAATAAAATAAAAAAAAAAAAAATAAAAAAAAAAAAAACATTATTTGATTATGTAATCAAACCTATCAATTTAAGTAAGTCGAAAATTTGAAAGAAAACACCAACTTTTACAACTTCATTCTTTTTCCAACAACTTCAAAGATTTTTGATATCATGAGTTCTAAAACCATTCATACTTCAACCATACCTAATGATTCATCTGCAATAGACCATAGTTTGAAATTCCCTGTTGCTAGTTCTATTGATGAAGAATCATATTTTAAAACTAATAAAGCACCAGAATATTTACCAAAATTAATAGATCAAACAAAAGAGTTTTTAAAGAATAATAATCATAATAAAGTAGTATTGATAACATCTGGTGGTACCACTGTTCCATTAGAGAATAATACAGTTAGATTTATTGATAATTTTAGTGCTGGTACAAGAGGTTCAATATCTGCTGAAATTTTTTTAGAATTAGGTTATACAGTTATATTTCTTTATAGAGAATTTTCTTTATTACCATATTCAAGACATTTTAGTTCATTACCTTTCTTAGATTATTTTAAATTAGATAAAGATGGTGAAATTGAGATAAAATCAAATTATAAAGATTCTTTAAAAGATTCAATTAGTAAATATTCAAAAGCTAAAGATGAAGGTAGATTATTAATTTTACCATTTACAACAATTAATCAATATCTTTATTCTTTAAAAAGTATAAGTGAACTAATGACTTCTGTTGGTACAAGAGGTATATTTTATTTAGCTGCTGCAGTTTCAGATTTTTTTATACCAAAATCAAGAATGCCAGAACATAAAATTCAATCTGATCCAAATAATTCAAATGGTTCATCAGATGGAATAAATGCAAGTTCAACTGGTCAATTAATAATAAACTTAGATCCTGTACCAAAATTCTTAAAGAGATTAGTTAATTCATGGTCACCAGATTCTTTAATTGTTTCTTTTAAATTAGAAACTGATGAAAATTTATTAATTTATAAATGTGAACAAGCATTAGGGAAATATGGTCATCAATTAGTCATTGGTAATCTTTTAAATACAAGAAAGAGAGAAGTTGTATTCGTAAATAGTGATAGAGAGATTACTTGGATTAGATTAACACAAAAACAAATTGATGAAAATATGGAAATTGAAAGAATAATTATTCCTGAAGTTGTTAATATTCATGAAAGATGGATCACAAATTAGAATTATAATTATAGAAAGTACTAGTTATTAATCAATTGCTAATAATATATATGGTTTTCTATATTTTAAACTATAACTATTTCGTTTTGTAGAGAAATTCTGTCAATTTTGAAATTCCAAAAGCAGAAAATTCCAAACACAAAAAAAAAATGCTGAGAAAAAAAAAAGTTTTGCCATCAACAAAAATCTTTAAAGAGACAACCAATAAAAATTTAAAGGGATAAACTTGATTAACAGTTCAAAGTGATTTAAGAATCTGTGTTGATAGCTTTTCGCCCATTTAATATTAACTTATCCATCGCTTGCTAGTGTTTGTTTGTTTTTTCTGTTTTAAGGAGACTCTTTTTTTTAAAAGTAATTAGAAAGCTAAAATGAGTTCTTCCATATCATTCTCTTGGGGTTTTAATCCTATAATAATAAATGAAAATGATAAATCATCACCTTTAAAGGAAACATCAACATCTTCATCTAAGAACAACACCATATCCCCTTCATCTGCTCAGTATAATCAAATAACATCAAATTTACAAGCTCAACAACAAACACATATCCCTAAAACAAAGAGACGATATGATTCCGTTGAAGATAATGGTAATAATGATTCATCATACTCAATATCACCATCAAAATTCAATAGAAATTATAAAATAAATAAACCAAATTCACACTCTTCATCATTATCAAACAAGAGGTCAAGAAGTATTATTCAAAAAATTAATGGTCAACCATTACCACTTAATAGAGTTTTAGATACTTTAGATGAAACAGATTTAAGAAAAGTTTTAAATAATTTAATTCAAAATAAACCAGAAGTTCAATCATTTATATTAGAATCATGTCCAAAACCAAAATTAGAAAAATTATTAGAAATTTTAAATATTAAATTGAATGAAATTAATGAAAATTTCCCATATAATGTTGATCCAAAAACTGAATATAGTTATTTAAGAGTTAAACCATTAATTGAAGAATTTTTAAATTTATTATCAGATTATACATTAAGTTTTTTACCATCAAATTCATTGTTTAATTCAAATTCAAATTTTAATTCCTTAAATTCTTTAATATTTTTAGATGAAATTACAAATTTATTAAATAAATTACCAAATTTTTATAAATTTCAAGATAATTTTTTAAAACATTTAGCATATGAAAAAATTTCTTCAATTTGGTTAATTATTTTAAAAGAAATATTTAATAATAATCAATCATTTATTAATTTTAAATTTCAAGAAATTATTACAAAAATTAAACATTATAATGAATTATCAGAGAATAGAATGACTACTGTTGTTGATTATTTAAAAGAATTAGAAGATAATTATTTGGAAAGTTTAAATAATGAACAAAATAATAAATTTGATTTCATGAATACAAGTAATCCATTGATTGATATTAAAGAATAATTCTTTTTTTTTCAAAGGTTTTAAAATAGGTTTTTAGGGTTGTGTGGGTAATATTATAAATTATGGACTAATTTATAATTTGATATAGTGTTTTTTTTTTTCTTATACAGTACTATTTAGTTTTGCTTTGATATTCTAAAAGATATTACTTATTATGCATCAAGAAAGTGTTATTTACACACTATGTAGTCGATTTTACGTTATTTAAAGAAGATTTTTAGAAAATATGCAAAAAAAAAAAGTAATATTAACAAGCAATAAAAAGTTTGGATTATAAATATAATGAAACTAACTAAAAGAAGTGAATTTAAAGAATAAAAATATGCAAAATATCTACCAAAAAGCTATTAACAAAAACTTTCATAAACAAAACAAAGCTAAATTAAAATCAAAAATCAAAAAAGAAGATGACAAAAACTTCTTTTCTTTTTTCTTTTTCCAATTTTTTTCGAATAACAATATATATAAATTTTAATCTAATAGTGATAATAATAATAATAATTATAATAATAGTAATAATACAAATTAAACTAGTTTATTTCATGTAATAAGTGTAATCACCAGTTTCATTCTTGAATTTCCAACTTAATTTAATATCTAAGTTTCTTGGGTTTTCTTCATTTCTTCTACTATCAAATTTAACTTCAATTTCATCGCCAATTCTTGGGTTAAAATCAGTTGGGAAATAAAAGATGGTTTGTTTCCAATGAGTATAGTTAGCATATGGAGAAGTTGAAAATTGAACTAATTCACTCTTTGGATCTGGCTTTACATTACCAGTTGGTTTATATAATGAATTTGGATTGAAATCAATATCGAACCAAGAGATTAAACCATTTAATTGAGTATCGGTTTCAACTTTTAATTTAACAGTTTTAATAAAGTTTAATTCTTCTAAAGTAATAGTATTAATATCAATATCAAATAATTCACCAGAATCAGTATTTATTTGATTTGAATGTTCTAAGAAATCAACTAATGGTTCTGATAAAACTAATGGAATAAATGGTGAATAATCATAACCATAAACGTTTTGCCAATAATCAATTTTTTCACTCTTATAATCTTTATCTTCTAAACCAGCAACAAAAATGGTTGATTTATTTGGGAATATTAAACCATCTTCTTTTAAAACGTTATCTCTAGCGTATAAAACAGTATCTAACATTGATTCATATAACAAGAAATAACCCATCCATTCACTGATGATGATATCAACTTTACCATCTTCAATACCATTTTCTTTCAAAATACTTTCTAAATCTAATTCTTCAACTTTACCTTTAATTAATTTAATTTGATCAAAACCATTTAATTCAACAATTTTTTGAGCCATTTCAATAATGTTTGATCTATCAATACCAACAACTAATTTGGCACCAGCCTGAGCTGCAAACATGGATAAAATACCAGTACCACAACCAATATCTAAAACAACTTTACCTTTATATAAATGTTTATTTTTGAAAATTGAAGATCTATAGGTCAAAGTTCTGGTAGAATCTTTTAACATTTCTTCATGAATACCAAAATGGTCATAAGAAGTGAAGTAATGGGAATCAGATGAGTTTAACTCATTTTCAACTCTTTTAGCTAAATCAGACATATTAATAATTGATCAATAGGGGGAGTATTTATTTATTTATCAATAAGTAGTTTGTTAGTTGTAATGTTTTTCTTCATAAAAAATTTTCCTTCATAAAAAAAAAAAAAAAAAACCTACATCAACTACTAACAATGAAATACACTTTGAAGTAAATCCAAACAATTCAATAAAAATAGAAGAGTAGCAGTCTTTTT
>JAJMKZ010000293.1:0-25581 GCA_030564005.1 Ruyongia tratensis | reverse complement strand
TAATAATAGTGTAGAGCTAACATTAGACTGTCATAAACATCATTCATAAATAAACATTAATAAAAAAAAAGACAAAAAAATTTTCCTTAAATAAACCATAATCTCTCTCTGTCTCATAAATTCTCTATATCTTTGTGAAAAGCATGAATTACCTTTTTGTTCTAAAACTACCTGAATCAACATTTCTTTTATCATCTTCTAAAAAGATCCCTCTTTCTGCAGCTTCATCTAATATTCTTGATCTTCTTTCAGATTCTTCTCTAAATAATTCTTTTTCAAAAACTAATAAATGCTTATCAGCCCAAAATACAGCACCCATACTTATCCATACTATATGATAGTAAACTTTAACTGGAACTCTAGCATTTCTATATGTTTTATTGAATATTCTTAATAAGATATCAGTAGATATACCAATTGCTGCCCCTTTCAAAGCACCAAAAAATGCAGTGGTATATAACTCTTTGGTCAATTGTTGAACCTTCTCTGGTTTGTGATGCAATGGTAGAACTTTAGTTGGCATTATTGCTTCAATCTCCTTCCTCAAAAGTGATTATAATTGAAATAAATGTTGATTAAATAAAATCATTCTATAAATCCTATTCTTTTAATTTGAAAAAATATCGGGGTTTGAAATTTTCATAAAAGTCACGTGATTTTTTCTTTAAATGTATATATTTAAAAAGATAAGAGCCCATTAGTTTTATCTATAAAAGTTTATCTATTTCATTAATAATGTTATCAGCAGTTATAAAGAATTCAAAGTTGTTCAACAGAGAATTTTCTTTTAAAATTTGTCGTTCTGTAATCCATTTTCCAATAGATTGAACAGATCCTTTCAACAGTGATCTTATTTTACCAATATTAGTTGGAAATCTATTCTTTGTAGTATTGATTCCAACATGATTATTTGAATCAATGAGAGTGTTAATGTTTTTATGACTATCAGTAATATTGGTATTTGTCGAATCATAAAAATCATCGTCAGTTTCCTCAATCAAATCTAATCCATGACTCATATAGATATTTTCCATTTGCATACTCTTCCTGTATCCTGGTGATTTCAATGTATAATTATCACCTGAATCAATAAAAAATCCCAATAAATGGTTTCTCAAATAAGGTGAAGCTAAAATTTCTTTGATATTTTCTAATACTAGTTTTTGTTTCTTAAATGGTACCTTATCAATGCAAATCATTATCTTTGTTGTTGAAAAGCTTTCTCTTCTTGATAACATTTCAACTATGTTCTTCAAACTTTGAATATCTAGTAATTTAATCAAAATAAAAGTATCGTCATTCCCTGTGGTACTTCTAATAGCTGAGTTACTTAATCCAGTACCACCAATAAAATAATGTGAATCTGCAGCACAAACCATTGCATCAGCTATTTTAGAAATTCTATAATTTAAAACCTCATCTCTCAAACTATCTTCTTTTAAGTGATTAATATTGTCATTCATAGCCTTAATACTATTGGCTAAATTCTGATCTGATGAAGTTGTTGTTTCACCATCTACTCTGGAATCATCATTAAAATTAAGAATTGAAGTTAGACCTTTATTATTATTAAAAGAATGAAAACCAACAGGATATGGTAATCCACTTGCAAGCTCTCTATGAGTTTGTGATTCAACAAACTCAGAATTTAATAATCCCAAACTCAATATATCACTAAAATATTGTTCTGAGAACAAATCTCTTATATTCCCTACAATTGGGACTTTTTCACAAATTAGCATAGCATCTCTTCTAACATTACCAATTCCTTTTTTAATTATATGAGATTGTAAAACTAAATTATGATCAAACTCTTCATAATTTAAATTAAGGTTCATTGAAATATCAATATGCTTTAAAGGCGAATGAGTTTCATAAATTTTCTTAATTCTATTAGGTATTTTGTTATTGTTCCTAAATAAAGTATCGTAATCTAAATCAAATTCATTGTTATTTATATTTGTAATGTCACAAGTTTTACTTTTAAGCCAGATAGAGCATGCTAAATCTTGTAAAGTATCTGTTGATCTTGAAGGTCCACATATTATCAACAACTTCTCTTCAGTACCATTTGGTGAAGCATCATGAATTCTTCTAGATATTTTATTTCTAAAGCTTATTATAGCATTGGCCATTTTTTCAGTAACAGGGAATTGAAATGATTTCAAGACATCAGAGCTTGGAATATCAAGAGCTTTAATTACAAATATTTGTTAGTAGAGGATAAACCAAATTTAAATAAGCAGAAAAAAAGAATTAGCAGGTATTAGAAGTACCTCTCGTTGGATCATGAGTATTGAAGAAGTTCAAGTAAGTACCTCTGAGGCTAGCTTTTGACGCATGGTAGTTATATCTTTGAGGATCATTGCCAAATCTAAAAGATCCTGTTTTCATGGAATGTTCCCAATCTTTGGACCTTCTATGTGACTTAACTGTCTGTAAAAAACTGTGATTTGTTGTAAGTTCACCAGAACTTTTATTAGATCTCACAGTACTATCTAATCTGAACATTTGGGAACGATCAATTCATTGGGATCTCCTCTTTATGTCAAAGTAGAGTAAATTTTAGTTTAATATATAAAATATTAATTTTGTTAAAAAATCATCACATAAACTTTTTTTTTTTTAATTTCACAAAATCAAAATGAAAATAAAAACATCAACACAACAACCAACAACCAACTACTTTCACTTGTACATTTAACATAATAATTATAATAATCATAAATATCTAATCATGAATCAGAAAAAATCAGAGACTCTAATAAGTAAGTGATATTTTGTCTCAGCATAAAAGATCCTATTGCTAACTATAAATAACTAATAAATTTAGAAAAGGTGAATATAAATACAGAATTTATAATATCAAGATTAACAAATATAATAGCATTATCAGCTTCTACCAGCTCTAAGGAAGTACAGGCTTCAGAAATGCTTCAAATAGAATCCAATGCAGGTACGATTATAAGACTGATCGAAGAATTGTTATCTGTTTCAAGATCTTTAAAAGAAACTTGGATCCTAGGTCAATTACCTCAATCTGTGAATGATACAGACCCAACATTAGGTATCAGTGATAAAATCAATGATGTTCTAAGCACTATCATACAATCTAATAAATTTGAAGAAGAGGATGAGTTAGAAGAAGAAATTGAAGAAGAAGAAGAAGAAGAAGAGGAAGAAGAAGAAGAAGAAGAAGAAGAAATTAAACCAATAGAGAATATCAAAGTTGAAGAAATAAAAGATGATAAACAAAAGGATGAGAATACAAAAGAGAATAATGACGAAAGCAACAATGATAATAGTAATAATGATAATAATAATAACAAAAACCAAAACAATGTTACTGAGATTGATGATAATCAAAAAAAAAATGAACCAGAACAATTATCTACTGATTCTATAGATAACTTTGAAAATCTTTTAGGTGGTGAGTCGTTGATGGGAGATGTGGGTGGTTTACAGTTTGATCAATCTGATCTAAATGATATAGATTTTGGTTCATTTGGTCAAGACTTACCAACTGCAGGTGATGATAATGATATTATAATGATGGAATAATCGATCAAAAGAGATATCACTTACTTAAAATTTAAAATCAATTAATTAACTTTTTTTATTTATTAAAAATCATTTTATTCATTATAATTCATCTAAATAAGTAAATCTTATAGTATATCTCAATATACTCTTTTATATATCATTAACTTAACCCTAAAACCATGTATACCTTTTATAACCTAATTTAGTTTTACCAACAAAATTTTATGAAACTCTTTATTCAACATCAAAATATTCACTTTCTGAAAAAACACTTTCAGTATCACTGTGATCAATAAACTCATTTTCAGTATCATCATTAAGATGAACAATCTCAATATTTTCATCTTTCTTAGAATTATTGTTTTCAAACTTGAACTTCTTAAACTCTGTGTTCAGGTTAATATAGTTTGATGAAGGACCTCTTGGTCTTACTAAATGAAAATCGTTTAAGCCATCACTTAATATATCATTTTTATTTTGTTCATCATCAGCTTTATTGATATGATGATGTAATAAATGTAAAGATTCAGATAAAGTACAATCTTCAGCATGTATATCATTATTTTTTTTGAGTTCATAAGATGGTAAAACATAGTGATCCGATGAAAGAGATATAGATCTCATAATTGTAGTTGAATTGTCATCGAAATGTTCACTATCAAATGCATGTTCGTTATACTTATGATCTAAATGGTCAATTTGGTTTATATTATCAATGTCAACTAAAGTTTCATGTGAAGAATCTAATGATTCAGGTGAACTTGTAATAGAGTGATTTTGAGATGAGTTTATGGATGATGGTAGAGGAGTGACAGATCTATAATTTATTTTATTTTCATTATCTAGATTATTCAAAGGTTCACTATTCTTTGGTAAAGAGAAATTAGTTAATTTTTTTAACTTTATTTTAATATTTCTTCTCTTTAATTTTAAATTATCGTAAAGGTTGGAATTATTATTTAAATTTGGGATTGTGTCATATTGAGATAATGAGGCTCTTTGGATAACATCATCAAACCCCTTTTCCTTTAATGATAGAGTATTGAATATTGAATTATGGAAAGTCTTTTCTGTGGTTATGCTTGATTTATTATTGATGCTATCTAATGATACAGAATGTTTATTGTTATCATGCCTAATATATGATTCTGATGACTTAGAAATTGAAGTTTGCATATTACCATCATTTTGTCTTTCATATTCTTCTTTAAATTTCTCTATAGATTCTAGACTTGAATCATGAACATATGAAGGTAAATCTTGTTCAAGTACTCCAGTGATTGTTGATAATAATTCCATTTTTAGCAAGTTAAAAGTGTCTTCATCTAATAAGTCATCCATCGATGTTTCAATGTTTAAATCTATTATTGGATCATCATTAAATACAATAGTTATTGATTTACCATTAAATACAACTGTTAATAATGAATCTATTTTAACATCTCTTATTGTTAAGTTGACCGGTAATATTGTTGATTTGTCACTTAAGATAAAGTTTGGCTTTGTGAATGAATAAGGATCAAACTCTATGGTGTTCAGCTGATTTATTTCGAACTTTGTGTTGAATACTACTTTAAGATCTCCATTATATTGAAACTTGAACAGTAGTTTAAACTTCTTAAGCTCTAATTCAATTATATCAACAATCTCAAAAGTTGGGGGATTAATACCAAATTTTAAAGAGCTGATATTGACTTTTGATGGTAGCTTGGGTATTTCGATTTGGTGTAGTATATCATTAAAAGTAGATTTTAGATCAAGGCGATCTAATTCTAGCCAATTAAATAAGAAAGCCATTTATTCCTTTATAATATGCTTTAACAGGCTCTTTAAATTAAAATGTGTTTTTCTTTCTCATTGCTTTTATATAAAAAGTACAAAACGTTTTTTTTTTTTTTTTTATCTATGAAATGTGGCTGGTGAGGGCACATTGTTGGCCAAATTGACAGATTTTTATTGGGGTTTTTTTGGCAATTATTAAGTCAGCTCTGGAGATAAATTCGTCATTCAAAATTGATTATAGAGCCTAAATACTATTCTACATATTTTTATGACATTTTTAGTTACATATCTCTTTATTTTTTGTTGATTTTATCATGGTTGCTTTAATTTTTGTAGAACAATTTTTGGCAATTTTTATTAACCAAAACCGATGATGTTGGGCCAACAAATATATCTGTTGTTCAAGAATTTTATTTAACCTTAGAATATACTTATAGAATTATATCATATTCGTTGGTTTCTCGTTTACTCGTTTAACTGTCGTTAGTTCTTCGAGTTCATTTATAATACTATGATTCTTGGATGTCTTTTGATGTTCTACTGCTCTGCAAAAAAAAACTGTACTTTGCTTTTTATGCCAAATAAAATAAACTTAGAGTGTATCGTTAAAAATAGAATATAGATCTAAATTTTAAGATATATGCATTTATAATAGGATTTATGGACCAAATCACCAAAAGTTGTTAGGATTGTTGTTGTGGTAGTGAAATCTTATAGTTGTTTGGTCCAATCTTTGAAAACTTTTGCTTGTTGTTCATCATCATCATTATCTCTCTTAATTCTAAAAAGACAATAAAATACTGAAACATTAATCTTTTTATCTATGATTTCATTCTTAGAAACAATTGTTTCATATTTATCAAGTTTATTATATTGTTGAAGTCTTTTAAATAGGTGTTTATCTTCAGTTTCCAATTGTCTCTTTGCTATTTCAATCACTGAAATCAATTTTTGAATGTTTGGTCCTTGGCTCATCAATAAAACATTTGAAGAATCCTTCTTTTGTAATTTTTTACATATTTCATCAACTCTTTTAGCTATTTTATCATTTGTCCTTATTACTATTGAATCATTAGGTATTGATAAAGTTTGAGAATAAGTAAATGCATCAAGAGATGAACTATTTGAGTTAGTTATACTAACGCTAATATCTTCATTACCATTATCACTGCCATAGCTATCACCTGTTTTTTGTTTCTTTATAGGAGGTTGACTTTGTTGTGAACTATCACTTTGTGATAGTTGTGAATGTTTCCTGATATTAGACATGAGGTAGTTGTTATTGATCTGTTGTTTAAGTTGTTTTAAAACTGCTAATTATTTTTTTGCACCAGTAAAAAAAAAAATTCAAAAAGATTATATAAGCAGCAGTTTTAGGTGAAAGATCACTCGTACCAACACATTTTTATACAAATACTACAACTAATTACACTAAAATTATTATTATTCATTATAGAATATTGTATAAAGAGCAATATTCATTGATAGAACTGAAAAAAAAACCATTAAGTATAAAATGTACAAATTAAATTAAAATTTAAAAAAAAAATTGACCTATAAAAAAACTCCATTGTCTGATTGAACATAAAGAAGAAAAGGAAATATATAACAATACATAAGTTTCTATTTTAATCCTTTCTTCTAATCTTATTATTCTTTCTTTTGAAAAAAATATCCCCATAACGTTCCATAAATGAAACTTTAATTTTTAACTCATTAATATCACATTTCAAATATCCTAAATAACCTTCAAAAATATTAATATCATTATTTCTTCTTTTATATTTCTTGAATAATTTCCCAAATAATTCCCATTGTAATTTTGTCCAATTTGCAGGATCTCTTAAAGCACCATCTTCATCATCGCTATCATTTGCTAAATCTTTACCGTTATCGTTATCATTATCAGAGAATGAACGACGTCTCTTTTTTCCAATTCCAGATGCTTCTCTAGTTGGAGTCTTTGATGTGACTCTAGATGTATCTTTTGTTGCTAAAGTAGAATCAGCCAATAGTTTTCTGCTTGAATTAATTAAGTTCTGAAAATGTGATGAGTTAATATTATTTATTCTAGTAGCTCTTGCCTCTAAATCATTTTCATCCAAATTCTTATCATTATCAATCTTTGCAGTGTCATAAATTGTTGACTTATCATTATCAATCTTTGCAGTGTCATAAATTGTTGAGGTTTGATTAATTTGTGTTGGTGGTGTTTCTAATTTTTTTGAAATATATTTAGCCCTAGATGAAGACATATCTTTAATACTGTTGAATCTTGATCTGAATTTATTACTTTCTTGATCATCGGTACTTTGTTGGGCAGGAGTAGCAGTAATATGACCTTTTTGTGATTTATTGATCTCTTTATCACCGTCTTTATTAAAAATATCAAGAGTGCTATTATCTTGAACATTATCTATTTGTTTTGAATTAGGTACTCTAGAAGCACTTGTAAATCTTATACTAGAACTTCCTTGGACTTTATCAGATTTTGTACTTCTAAAACTATAATCTTTAGTGGATGTGTCATTAATAACTCTCCTTGGTTTTTCAGTTAAACTATATGTCATATCAATTTCTTTGTCCATTATACCACCGCTAATAGCACTTCCTAACCTTCTTGGTTTTCTTAAAATGCCAGAAACATCGACTGTTCTATTTTGACTCCCAAAATCATTACTAGTATTATTAACTATTCTTGGTTTTTCAAGTAATTTTGACTCTTGTGATGACTTTGATAGTTTTGATGGTAATCTTGAAGCTCTTGTTAACTCGTTTTTAGAAAATGATGGGTATAAAGGTGATTTCTTAGTAGCTGGTAAACTGTGTGACATTTCATAATCATTATTGTTGTTAAGGCCATCATATATATAATCAACTCTACTTTTAATACTGTTCAATTGGTCATAATTATCATTAAGAGATTTAGAATTTCCTTCTAAGTTAATATTATTTGTGTTGCTGTTGTTTTTATCATCTGCTAATTTAGTATCTCTATTGACAATCATTGAAGCACTTATTGATAACGCAGGTTCTAATTCTCTTGGTTTGTTCTCTTTAAATGGTGAAAGTTTAGGGTACAGTGACTTTGTTTCATTGATTGATCTTTTCAAGGTTGAAGTAACTAATGGATCATCAAGATTTACAGACAATATGTTTTGTGTATGATTATCTATTATTAGTTCATCATGAATATCTCTACCATGATTTGGATTTGAAAATTGAGCCCTATTTGAAAAATCTCTTCTTGGTTCATTCATAGCCCTGTCGATTCTTCTCTTCAATTCTCTTGGTGAAAATATATCAATTTCTCCTTCGTCTTCTTCGTTATGAGTATGCTTTGAAGTATGCTGGCTTCTTTGATCATTATTTATATCATCAATATTATCGTTTAAATGATCTCTAACGAAGCTATTTATTGATTTTGAATCAAGGTTTCTATTGACAGCCACTAATTCTTTTTGATTCTTCAGAGGTGACAAAATATTTTGAGCATTAATTAGACTTTGTTGTGAAGTTATTGATGGTTGTCTCTGATGTTGATTATTATTTGTAAATGAAGTATTTGCAACTTTACTACCATTTCTATAACTATCTAATATTTTGTTTAAAGAAATATTTATATTTGAAGGAGCATCATCAAGATCATCATCATTTTCATTTTCATTTTCATTGTCAATTTGAGTCTCGATTTGTTGATTATCATTATGTGATAAAATATGAGATAATGTATTATTTGAAGTTATTGTTCTTCTCATCTTCAAAGGTTCTAATAATCCAGTAGACGCCATTATTGTTACATCTTTAGACTTTGGTGATACATTAGTTGAGTTTTGTTGCTTTTTTGGTGATGAAGACATATAAGGGTTAATTGTAGGGATGTTGGATGAGGTTAATAATGGATTATCTAAAGTCTTTTTGAAATTTTTTGGGCTATCAGCTCTATCTGTAGTTGTATGTTGTCTTAAAGTAAAAGAATTATTTAACTTCATTGAATGAGAATGGATATGGTGTGTATGATTTAATGATTCGGCATTTCTTTTAGTAGTTGAATTTGAAGATGAATGAACTGTTTCCTTTCTTGATGATCTAGGAGAATTAAAATCGGACCTTGTATAATTTTCAGTTGGATATCTATGTTTTTCAGGGCTTAACAAATCATCAGGTAAATGACTATCTATAGTATTATTTCCAATATTATCATCATGATCGAATAGATCATTCATTATATCTCTCTTTACCAGATTTTGTTTAATTGGCTTATGTTTAGCAATTCCTTTAGGTACCAGAGGAGTTAGAATTATATCACTATCATCATCTTCTTCACTTTCGTTCTTCTTATTTTCATTGTCATTACCATGTTTAATTTGTTTAACTTCTTGTGGACCATCATTATTTAATAAAGATTTGACTCTTGTAATTGCTGGTGTTCCCTTTCTCATTCTCTTTTTTGGTGATGAATCAGCAAGCGGTATCTTTTCTTGTATATCATCATCATAATCGTTTGTATGTTTAGTTGAATCCTTAGTGTTTAGAATGTTTTGTGGTTGATCCTCTTCATCTTCGTCATCAAATTCACCAGCATAACCATTATAAATATCATTATCATCATTTATGTCTATATCATCAGCATCAGTTGTAACTGGAGGTATGACTAGTCTTTTCAATTGTCTATTTCTTCTAGAAAGCATCGTATCATCCGAATCATCGTCTCGGTTTGTATTAGCATCACTCTGTTCGCTAGTAAGTCTGTTGTTGTTATGGCGATCTTTATTGTTTGAAGCAGAAGATGAAGGAGGAGGCCGTTTGCTAGGAGTCAGTTGGTTCAACTCGTCGTTTGACTGGTAGAACTGAAGGTTTCTGGAAAGGACCTTGTTAATCTCCTCCGTGTCCATGAGCGCTAAAGAGATGAGAAAACGATGAGAAACTGTAACTGTTAATGTTTGATGTTTTGTTGTTTTTATTTCGTGTTTTTGTTTATTTTTATGTTTTTTTTTTTTGAGGAGTCTGCCATTTAAAATATTTCACGTGTCAATAAAAAAATCGGGAGGCAAAAAAAAAGTCAAAATAAAAATTCTTTCTAGAAAAACTAAACAAAAAGTGACAACTAAATCAAATCAAATCAAATCAGATCAAACTTTTGAAGTCATCTAGTGAATCAAATCCATCAAAGGACTACAAGATATAAATTAAAAATCCTCAATTACTCATATACTAAAACTACTCCCATTTTCTGTTTATTTTTCCTCAAGTTTTACTGTTAGCTGTTTACTGGTTTCATATTTACTGGATACATAGCTTATCAAAAAAAATAGCAAATAAAAAGAATTTTTCTCAAACGACACTTGATATTTTAAACGAAATCATTGCCACCAAAAAGTTTATTATAAAAAGAAGAAGACATACAAAGTTTTAATTCTTTAATATTTAAACAATTATTCCAATCCTTTAATTCACACAAAAAGAAGAAAATCATTTCAATAAGGGGAAAAAAAGACTTAATAACCACATTATACATAATTATTTCGCATCACAACAAAAATACAATGACTGATTCATCATCAACATCACCAACTGCTAAAGCTCATCGTCGTCGTTCCTCTTCTATAATTTCACATGTTGAACCAGAAACTTTAGAAGAAAGAATAGATCAAGAAACAACACCAAATTTAAATGCTACTTGGATTCATTCAAAAGGTGCTTGGGTCATACATATTGTCATTATTCTATTTTTAAAAGTATTCTATAATTTACTTCCAGGTTTATCAAATGAAATCAGTTGGTCATTAACAAATTTAACATATGTTTTAGGTTCTTATATAATGTTTCATCAAGTTAAAGGTACACCTTTTGAATTCAATTCTGGTGCTTATGATCATTTAACAATGTGGGAACAATTAGATTATGGTGCATTTTATACACCATCCAAAAAATTTCTAATTGCTGTTCCAGTTTGGTTATTTTTAATGTCGACTCATTATTCATACTATGATTTGAATTTATTTGTTATAAATGCAATCATTTGTTGTATTGGTGTTGTACCAAAATTACCAGCTTTCGATAGATTAAGAATAACGCTATGGTAAACAACTACAAAGAAAAAAAATGTTACTATTCTTTCTTTATTCATCATCACATTCATGTCATTTTCATCATATAATTCCACCAATAACAGTTTCAAACGTTTTATAAAGAGAACACCAAAACAAAAGCCGAACGATAATATTTTGATCCAACCCCTGTTTCTTCCTCTTCTGTTCTATAAAATCTAAACGAAATCAAAAACAAAACAAAAAAATAATCATATTCAAAGATAGAAGTATATATCACATCATTGATTCATTCATTCATTCATTCATTTATTCGTTCATTTTTGTAAACAGATCAAATATAATTCCTGCAGCTATTTAAATTTGTTTTTTTACAATTGATACTATCTTATAAAAAGAAAAAAAACAAAGACCTGTTTATTGTGTTTTATTGTAATATGCCAACAAAGCAATTCAGATAGTATTAGTATAATTTTTGTTAATACATTCACTATTAATTAATTTTATTATTACCATCCTTATTTTATTTTATTTTATTATTATTTCCTATCTTATAATATTTATGACCAAAAAAATTTTTTTATGATTTACAACAATTAATTACAAAAATATTGCTAATATATATGATTTGAACGTAACTGTTTTTGAGCTGTGGCTCAGTTATAAGTAGACCATTAATTGTTCTTTTCCAATTTGATATGAAGAGTGCTAGAACTACGCAGATCAAAATTTAAAATAGGATAAAACAAACATGTACTTTTAATTATATATAAAACTATAAACAATGCAAACTTTAAAAAAAAAAACTTTTGTAATTCTTACTTTTGCTTCTAACTTAAACAAAGCAAACTATATGCAAGTAAAAATATCAAAAGATTATAATGCAAACCTTTTTTTCTTCTTTCATAAATTCAGTGCAAACATCACCAAGAAAAACATTATACCCAAAAACCCTTAATAATGTTTTCTTCAACCATAAACTTTAAATGTACCTAAGTTGATTTTTCAAAAGGATGAAAAACTAATAAGTTTAACCTATTATTTTAGAAATTAAACCTTTACTATCACCTTCAAAAATAGTATCACTTGATCTAACATTTAATAAACTATCATTAGATATAATGTTATGAAGTTCATTATTGTTAGCTTCAGTTTTCTTATTATCATCATCACTGATTTTAATACTATCATATTCGATCTTGTCTTCATCAACATCTTCTTCAACTTTCTTGTTTAGGTCATCTAATCTGATAGTATTATCAGTTGATTTAAAACTGTTATCAACTTCAGAACCTTCTTCTTCGTCACCTTCGTTAGCTCTATTCAAGTTTCTACCAAATCTTAAATACCAAATGAAATGAGAAACAAAGATACCTAGTTCCATGGATGCAACAATTAAATATAAAACAAGACCCATGATGTCTAATTTATCAACAGAGAAGGCTAAAGCTAAACAAGAGAAAATAGCACCTAAAAAATCCATAGTTAAAAAAATAAAGTTGATACCAATAACTCTACCTTGTCTTTTAGCTAGTTCAAAATATGGAGGAATTAAACCAAGAGCTAATAAAACTGAAGCTAAAATACCGAAGATTAAACTTGGCCATTCAATACCTTTTTTGTATAATGGTTTTAACGGAATAATAAAACCAATTTCCATAGAAATAGCAATTATTAAGAATAAACCAACATAAAGTAATAGTTTTCTCTTTTCTAAACTAATTGGAGGATAATAAAGAGTTTGAACCCAAGTAACTGTGCAAAATAATGTAAATAATTGTGGTTGAACTTGAATTGGAATTGTTGCATCCATTGAAACAAAATAAATTGAAAATGGAACACCAGAAGCACTCCATAAGAAAACCATCAATGGGTTTAAACCTTCACAGTTCTTCTTTTTATAATTATGTATGATTTGTGGAACTAATTGAACACACCAAAGTACAGTACCAATGGTGCCAAAGACGTTACTCAATGCGGCTGATTTGACTGTCATTGTTAATGGCTAAGGGGTTATTGGTTAATTGTTGATTGTTAATTGTTAATTGTTTTGTTATAAATATGATCTCTTATGAATAAGTTGTAGCTTGTTAAATATGACTTGTTTTCTAAACAAATAACTACTATCGATGAATCAAAAAGTTGTGTTTTTTTCTAAAATCACAAGAGCTAAAAGTGATGAGTACTTTTGACATATTTAATAAAAAAAAAATTTTTTTTCTATATAAAATTTTTTTCGCCCTAAATTCCTGGGGAATTCTGCCAAAAAAAGAAACAAAAAGGACAATAGGCACGTTTTAAAAAAGTTTTTCCAGCTTTTAAACCCTACAAAAAGTTTTTCCTATTATTATAGAGTCATAACAATCATTATACTTATTAATTTATATATAGAAACAAAAAGAATAGTACCGACGAAATAGTAACCGAAAATAGTTAACAAAATACATAATACAGTTCATTAAAAGTGACCACGTCCACTTGAGGAAAGAACAATCATCTTCTTCTTTTTGATTTTTCTTTTACCTTTGTTACCAGCATTATTTGAATCATTACTGGTATCATTATTTGGAGCTTCTAATTGTAGTCTAGCTTGTCTCAGTAATTCTTCTGTATTCCATTCATCGAATTCATCATCATCCCTTTGTTGTAAATCACCATTTCTATTAAGTGGAATCTTTGTACCCCAAACAGTATCAATTAAAGGTTTACAATCATTAGAATTGTCAAAAGTGTTGGCATTGGTATCATTAACAGCTTCATCATCTCCCAATGGGTGTAATGGATAATATTCTTCATTTTTATCAGCTGATTCATAATTTGATTTTTGAATTATTTTACTATAATCCATATTATTCTCTCTTGAATAAAATTCTAATAATTTAATATCTTGTTCAGATTCATAATTCTTTTTATCACGGTCTTCTTTCTTTAATTTTATTAATAATTTTCTTCTTCTTTCTTTTAATTCTTTTTGGAATTTCATATAAACTTCATTTGGTAACAAATCTTTAGTCCAATGAACTTCTATTAATGCAATTTCTGTACCTAATGGTAAATGACTTAAATGTTTGAAGTTCTTCAGTAATGTAGTTTCTGTAATCATATGACCATAACTAATATTATCAACTTTTAACAATAATGTAGATGGAAAATTTGAATATGAACCATAAATATTTAATAAAATCTTGATATCTAAACTTGATAGGAAATATCTTGTTGGGGTATTAAAACATGTTTGGTAAAAGAAATAGCTATTTGATTCATTGACATTTGATCTAACATCAGTATTATTGTTATTCAAAGATAAATTTTGTAATGAATCATTCAAAGAATCAAAACTTGGTTCAGTAACAACATTATCAAATTTATATCTATATTCTTCAATTTTATCATTAATTTCTTTAATAGCTTTTGTAACTGTTGATTTCATTGCAACATTTGTTTCATTTGGATCATATAATAGTTTATCTTCTTCATATTGTTCTAATATTTTTAATTTCTCTTCTTCATAACAATTTAAAACAAATTTCAATCCACCTTTTAAAATTCTTGAATATTGAAATAACTCAGAATCACAATACCAAGGGAAATTTCCAATCTTGGATCTGATATTTGATAATGAAGAATTATTGCCATTATTTAGTGACATTGGAATTGGTAAAATTGAATCAAACTTTCTTGACATTAATTTAAGAACAACATCTTGACCAATTTTTGGAACTTCAAATTTCTCAATATCTTCAACTTGATTATAATTGATTAATACCGGTTTTGTTTCATCTGGTTTAACACTTAAAGAACAAAGAGGACATTGTTTATATCTATTATGTTTTCTATCTTTGCTAACTTCTTCACTTTCTAAAAACGAAATTAAACAAGTATCACAGAATAAATGACCACATGAGATCATTCTTGGGGCAACAATATCATCAGTTAAACAAATTGGACAACTATTACCTTTTGGAACTAAAACTCTAAGAATTGATTCTTTATTCAAAAGAACATTTGGGTCTAATACCTGAACATTATAATCATGTCTTGAGTCAACAACAAATCTATAATTTGCATTAACAAATTCTTGACCTATTAAATGAATCTTATAATCATTGGAAAATCTTCTTCTTGCCCTATGATTCTTGGAAGGTTTATTAAAACTATCAAATGAGTTTTCATCTCTTGAAGGTAATTGGAAATCTAATAGATGATTAATAGAAATTTGACCTCTCTTACCTCTCTTTGACAAAACGTGTTCTTCTAAATCATCACCAAAAGAATCAAAATCACCAACATTATGAGTAGAATTTAGATGTTTTTGATACGAATTAGAAACATTAAACGATTTTTTTGATTTATTATGAGGTTTTGAACCATCTTTACCAGTTTTATGCTCTCTTTGTTTTCCAGATCTTTTTGAATGATTGGAAGCAGTTGACAGACTAGACACATTATTTGAAGATGAGGAAACAATAGGACCACTGTAAGAAGTATAAGATGAATTTGAAGATGATGAAGTGGATGACTGGCCTACTGCTGATGATGGAATGAATGCAGGAGTGTTTGGATTGAACTTATTAGTCGACATGGTTGTTAAAATTTGTTGTAGCAAAAGAAAACACAAGGGATAATAAATATGTGAGATGGCAAACCGCGTTTAAAAGCAACAAGCTTTTAGTAAGTAAGCGAGCAAATGAGACTTCCAACAATGGCAAGCAGCAAGAGTGGTACACCAGGTAGCGGTTGTATCACAAAGACTGCTACAAACTAGTAGTGAAGATTAAAATCAACGCTATAAATCTATTAAAATAAACTCTAAAGTTATAGAATTCTACTTCATGATCTTTGTGACTTTTTTTTTTCTTCGAGTGAGTTCCGATTTTTTGTATTGAATTCCGACTTTAACAGCGGGATTTGAACTGTGTTATGTATTAGTTGTGTGTTTATGAAGATATTGAAATACTTGTTTAGATTGGTTTATTGTAAAACATTGATATTTACTGGATCGAGTGTTTTGAGCTATTGAACAACTACAAAACTGCTTCTTGTTACACATTTTGAAGATTCCTCCATAATAAAAGAAAATCGCAAAATTTTGAGAAAAAAATCCACCAAAAAAGACACATTTCAAATTGAACAAACAACTATAACAAATTATTACAATTCATAAAGACAATGTCATTCAAAACTGCAAATCCACATTCATCTCTAGACCTAGGAAGAGTAACACTAGAAAGATTACCAATAGCGATTGGCTTATTAGGTTATGCTCAAGACTTCAAACTAATTGATACAAAATTAGCTATTGGTTATTTATCTGCTATTTCTGCTGGTATTACATATTATTTAGAAAAGACATTGAGTTTTAGTGAAGCAATGTTATATACTAAGATTCTAGTATCAATTTATGTGATATTGTCCGTATATGGGTTTTATCATGTAAAATTTGTTGAAAAAGATATTTTATATCAAGGTTTAAATAAAAAATCAAGTTTAAAAATTGAAATTTCTGGTAAATTAACAAAATATGAACCAATTTATAAATTACAATTCAAAGTAACAGATGTTAAAGATAATAAAAAGACTTATAAATGGTCAACTGATTTAAGCTTCCCAGAAATTTTTGATAAATTTGGTAATTTACATGAAACAGTTTTAAAAAATTGGATTAAAGAACAAATTGAAGAAAATACTACAAAGAAGAGTAATTAGTTCATATCATATATTAAAAATAAATAAATAATACTTTAATCAGTGAACACATTCATCCATTGAACTAAACTTTCTTAAAAATTCAGCAATTGAGTATGGTAATAATCTATAAATTGGAATTAAATTTGAATATAAAGGAATATTAATTGTACCTCTTTCACCATTTTCTAATTTCGTAATAATTAATTTAGATAAAGTTTTTATTTCAGTAATTGGTGCTAAATATGGTTTGGGTGGTTGAACATCTTTAAACATTTGAGTATTTAATTGACCTGGTAATACTAAAGTAAATTTAATATTTTTATGATCTTGCATTTCATGTGATAAAGAATCATGTAAAGAAATTAGTGATGCCTTGGATGATGAATAAATTGAGAGATGTGATGGACTTATTAATCCCAGTACTGAAGAAATATTAACTATATGTAATCTCTTATTACTCTTTGTATCAACATATTCTTTTAAAAAACTTCTCATAATCATTATTGGTGATAATAAATTAATTTGATAAATTTCTTTAATCTTATCAACACTTAAATCAATCAATTTTTCATGATGTCTAATCGCAGCATTATTTATAATTATTGTTGGTAAACCAAACTCAACTTTAATTAAAGCTATTGAATTTACTAATTCTAACTCATTATTTAAATTACAATCAATATAATTAATTTCACTTTCTTTTAAGAGTTCAATCTTTTCAGATGAACAATTATGATCAATTATGAAAACTTGGACATCTTTCTTTCTCAATTGTAGTGATATTTCTAGACCTAACCCATTTGCACCACCTGTAATAATAGCTAAATCTTTTGATGATAATTTTGAGAATTCTATCTTGTCACTTTTGATATTTTTGTTTTTGTTGTTTAATTCTTGTGGTATATCTGTATAAGTCTTTTGTTTTTGGTTTATACTTTTCATAAATATAAAAATGGTTAACGATATAGGTATTATAAACCATTTTATTTGTTTTGAAGTTATTTGAATTTCAAAGTCTGATAAATAAAGAAATGTTAAACATGAGAAGAATGTAGTCTCATTAAACAAAATTTTGAATAACTTATCTATATTCAAAGATGAAGAATCAACCATATTGGTTCGATAATATAACTTTGTGAAAATAACAAATGAATAAGTTGTATTTAACCAACTAGTTCTAGTTTAAAAAGTTTTAATATATGTGTCTAAACTTTTTTTATATTTTTTTTTAAATATGTTGGAGTGGCCCAATGTAAAAATATGATCTATTATCTAATTTTAAGAAACGATATTATAGATGCTTTACATATACTCTTCATCTACATTATTTAAGATATATTACAGTAGGAAATGTTTTATTTTAAAAAAAAAAAAATAAATAAATAAATACAAAAGATCTATTAAAAACAATGATATTATACAAAAGTGAAAAAATTTAATAATTTAAATTAGTAAAAAGGTTATTACAAAACGCTCTAATGACGTCTCTTACCTTTCTTTTGAACTAATTCAAACCCATCTTCATCTATTATTGGGCCTTGTGGTTCTTCTGGAATAGCATCGCCCATTTCAACATCGTTATCTTGGTGTAATTCAGGGATATCATCACCATCAGAGTCTTCATCATCAGATGCATCAGGATTTGATGGATCATTACTTATTTGTACTTGTCTTAATTGGTTTAATCTTTCTTGTCTCTTCTGTTGTTTTGCTTCCCAGCTATGATATAATTTATGGATATTTTCATAGTTTTGTTCTTGACATTGTCTATAACAGTTAATAATACTATTTGCAATTGGTAAAGAACTATCATCTTCAACATTAACATCAAATTCATCAATCATGGCATTTAAAATGGTTTCTTCAATTAGTTCAACATCAACAACATTTGAATCAAATAAGTCAATAACTATACCAGAGATCCAATCTCTCTTTTCATTTGAGTTTGCACCACCCCAACTATTAGCAACAGCTGTTTCTAAGATTTCCCAAGAATGAATTATCATTGAGACACCTAACTCAAAGTTACTTTGTTGCTTCTCATTTTCGAAGATTAGGGTTTTACCTTCTTCGGCTTCAACATAATCAGAACTATCAATAACGTTAGACATTGTATCTATCTCTCTAAACACAGATTTATTCCAAGTATACTATAGAAAGCTCATCTACAAAAAAAAAAATTTATTAATTTTCACCAGCCGCGACCTCAAAATTAAAATAAAAAAATTAACAAAAATCACCAGCCACAATTTCAAGTTTTCCAAAAAAAAAAAAAAAAAAAAAAATTAGTTGGATTTTTGAATTTTTGTATTGTGATTAAGAGCTGTTTGCTAGTAAATTTGGTGTTGAACTAGCTGGCTCTATTTAGATATATAACACAGGTTTTACCTTGAATTTCTAGCGTATCCTATTTAAGCTATAGTTCAGGCGTTCTGTTGTGAAGAGAAAAGTGTCATATTTACCCCCAGGATAATCTTTACTATTTGTTCAGAGACTATCACATTGTTCAGCTGTCTTGTATCAAGAGGTAATTTTCAACTTTATAAAACAGCATAATTAAATTTCACTCTTAACAGATAAGCTTAAATATCCCAAGAGTATATCATTACCACATATCCAAATACAATGCCTAACTCTGCTAAAGAAAACACAGAAAAGATCAATGCTGCTATACGTGTATTGAATAACAATAATGGTGCTTCAGGTTCTCCTGGTTCAAATAATAATAATGATTCTACAAATAACAACACGACAATTAAAAAAGATTTGACCATACACGTAATGGAAGATGGTGCTACAGTTAAAACCACTGATAGAATTAATACAAATGTTCCAGCTGTTGTTAATTATAAACCAACAAATGAACAATTATTTCACCCAAATGGTTTACCAAATCATGAATTTTTAAAACAACACTTTTTAAGAGAAGGTAGATTAGCTGAAGATCAAATATTAAACATTTTAACTCAAGCTTCACAAATTTTAAGAACTGAACCAAATTTATTAGAAGTACCAGCTCCTGTAACTGTTTGTGGTGATATTCATGGTCAATATTTTGATTTAGTTAAATTATTTGAAGTTGGTGGTCATCCAAAAGATACTTCTTATCTTTTTTTAGGTGATTATGTCGATAGAGGTTCTTATTCAATTGAATGTCTGTTATATCTATATTCTTTAAAAATCAATTATCCAAAAACTTTCTTTTTATTAAGAGGTAATCATGAATGTAAACATTTAACAGATTATTTCACTTTTAAAATGGAATGCTTACACAAATATTCAGTTGAAATTTATAAAGCTTGTTGTGATTCTTTCAACACTTTACCTTTAGCCGCTTTAATGAATAATCAATATTTCTGTTGTCATGGTGGTATTTCTCCAGATTTAAATTCTCCTTATGATGTTAATAATTTAGATAGATTTATGGAACCTCCAACAAGAGGTTTAATGTGTGATATACTTTGGTCTGATCCAGTAGATGATTATGATGAAAATGATGATGATTATTTATTCATTCCAAATAGTGTTAGAGGTTGTTCTTATGCATATACTTTTAAAGCTGTTACTCAATTCTTGGAAAGGAATAATTTATTATCAGTTATTAGAGCTCATGAAGCTCAAGATGCTGGTTATAGAATGTACAGAAGAAGAGAATCATTAGGTTTTCCTTCTTTATTGACAATGTTTTCAGCTCCAAATTATTTAGATACATACAAAAACAAAGCTGCTGTCTTAAAATATGGTAATAATGTTATGAATATAAGGCAATTCAATTATACTCCTCATCCTTATTGGTTACCAAATTTTATGGATATATTTACTTGGTCATTACCTTTTGTTGGTGAAAAAGTTACTGATATCTTAGTATCAGTCTTAAATATTTGTACTGAAGAAGAGTTAGATGAAGATACACCATTAAAGACAAGTGATTTAGAAGATAATGGTATAATTGATGAATTAACTAAAAAGGCAAGAAAAAAGAAATTTGTTGCAGATATTAATGCTTCAACACGTCCAAAGAAAATTTTACCTTCTAATATAAATTCTTCATCATCCATTAGTATTAAAGAAGTTGAAAATGATAGTGATAATGATGATGTATTGGAAGATGCTACTTCAGATATAAGTTCAACAAATAATTCAGAAGAAGTTGATGAATTAACCTTAAAGAAGAGAGCTTTACGTAATAAGATTTTGGCTATTGGTAGAGTTTCAAGAATGTTCCAAATTCTACGTGAAGAAGCTGAGGATGTTGAAAGATTAAAATCATATACAGGTGGTGTTTTACCAAAGGGTTCATTATTAGGTGGTTCTGAATATTTAAAGGCTTCTATTTCAACATTTGAAGAAGCTAAAAAGGCTGATTTGATCAATGAAAGATTGCCACCTTCAGCTGATGAAATTAGAAGTAGCAATAAAGAGAAGGAAAAGAAGATTGTTAAAGAATTAGATGCTAATGATACAATGTTCAAAAGATTTACAAGAAGATATTCAAATTCTAAAAAGAAATGATAGAGGGGATACAATTTGAATTTTTTGATTTCTATTTAAATTTTTTTAATGATGAACTTTATGAACTTTTATTAGGAAATGATCATGATGATACTAATTATACGAACAACTTAACTATATTTTTTTAAATTCTGAATTTGTATTAAAATATATGCATATATTAATTTTTTTAAGAACATTTTTGCTTATATCTGGAATAAATACTAAACCCTATTGATGTGTGTGATATATAAAAACTCTGTTAATTGAACCAGCAATTTAATTCGTATTATATAGCAATGCATTGAAATGTAAAATTAGAAAACTAAATTAAATATAATATTGATTAGGATCTAATCTTTTTATTAGAATCGGAAGCATCTTGAGAATAAACAGATTCATTGAAACTATTCTTTCGTATTATACCCTTTTTGAAATTTGGATCGTTTTCATAATCTGGATAAATCTTTATTTGTAATGAACTTGGAGGACCAGTTAAATTGGTTATATTATTACTTAAATCAATATCATCACAATCACCAGTATTGTTCATATAACTATTTGACGTTTCACTATCCATAAAAACACCACCATCATTCATGATTTGATCATTACTTTCATCATTAATATAATTGCTATTTTCAAAATCTTCATCACTTGTATCCATCATTAAACTTTCATTATCATCAGGAATAAAATGAAAGGCAGTACATTTGCTTATAGCATGAAAAGTTGATTTTATCATATTTATACCTTTTGTATTATTACCAAATGAATCAAAAGTAAAAAGGTTTTCTATATGATCATTATAATATCTCTCATCGTCAGAATATTTTGGAATCAATGACATTTCAACACTTTCAAAATCAAACTCTATTTCATCACCATTACCAGAATTAGAGCGTTGTTCGGATTGAACACTTGAATCAAGAGTTGAATGTTTGAATATTCCTTCATTGTTGGCTTGAATATATAACTCTAATTTATTTATTGGGTTTTTTCTAACAGCGTGTGCTGGAATTGAAAGATATGGTATATCCAACCCTTTATCAAACTTGTTTAGCCATATTATAAGACTTGAATTCAATACAAACACATCACAGTCTATCCCATGTTTATCAATATCAAGTTTATTGATATTCTTTATACCTAATTGTTCTAAACATGTCAAAAATGGATAAGTTGAACATGTTAAAATCCAATGACGTCCTCCTCCGTATAGAACAGGATACTCTTGAAGTCCAAAATTTGTAGGTGTAGAACTTCTATATGCTGAAACGGTATCACAATTCTCTATGGTGGGTTTTATAGAGCATATTGAAGGATGTACCATGATTCAGAGATCAATTATTTTGCCTTTAATAAGTTTAATTCATTTTGATGTAAAATGAAATAAGAAAAAAAATAAGAGAAGAAAAATAAATTGTCACGTGAGATGACTTTTAAATAATGTCCAATCCTACTTTAAAAAGTTTCATAAAAACATATAATAACTGTGTATAGATAGATGTTACAATATTATAAAATACAATTTTATAATGGTTGAGTCTGATTGTATTTCTTAGAGGTTCAAAAACTCTACAGTTACTCAATCACATATCAAACAAACACTATTTGAATATTTGTGGGCCATCACTATTTGGACAGTAAGTTTATCATGTTTACCTCAATTATCTATTGTTCATCTTAGTTATATTAAACAGTTGCAAATGAAGCGAAATGATGAAATTGATAAATCTGGAATTAGCTCTCAAACTATTTATTATGTTTCTGCATTGGGTTTTTACAGATCATTATATATCTTCAATTGGGTTTATAAGAACATGTTTCAGTGTAGAACTTTTGATATAATCTCTATGGCTGCAGGTGTTACCCAAGTTCTTCATTGAGCTAGTTGAAATATTATGTTATGAATTTAGGATCTTTCAGTATAGAGAAGTAGATGTATCACCTAACTATGAAGTCATGTTGAGTGCATTTAAAAAGGTTGAAGGTAACAATAGCAGTAAAAATATTGATGATAATTCAGTTCCTACTGAAAATACACATTTAGTTGATTCTCCAAACTCTACTACGACAGATAAAGCTAAAGAAATAATGGATGATTCATTATCAAAAACGGACAATAAACTCATGTATACTAATGATAAAGAAGGGAATGCCCCAGAGATAATCATGCTCATGAACTTGTTTAACTATTATAATGAATTATCAAATTAGTAATGAGGTGCTACACTGTGCTTGTAAATTAAAATATCCATTATTATTGAATTGAAATTCATAATATATTACACATATTCATCTATACTAGACGTGTCTTACGGAATCCTGTTCCAGATTTTACCGACAATCTACTTAACTCATTATCAACTGAAGAGTGATTGCCATCCTTTTCTTCTGTGGCCAAGGTTTGAACCATTTCCCTCAAACCTCTCAAATAATCATTGGCCATAGAAATACTTAGACCCTTATTCTTAACTAAGTACATTAATTCTTTAATTAAACCATCAATGTAATCATTTCTATCTTCACCAAGAATTTGATTATTAATTGTTTGGATATTTAATTTTGTAAAGATATTTCTACTTAGTTTTGATTCAACTAAAGTGTTGAAAAATTGTTCCAAGTATGAAGGTGGAGTAGTTCTTCTACTGACGATACTACCATTAACCGCTTTAGCATATTCATCAACAATCATTTCAGGGAATGGGTATCCCAATTCTGCATTGAACTTTTGTTCAGTTGTACCATAACCATGGTTACCAGCTGGACTTAAGGTATATAATGAAGTACCTCTGGTATAAGATTTTAAATTAAAAGAATCATGATCATTAATCTTTGTAAATGAAGAATAGCCATTTGAGACTATAGCTTGGTAAGTAACATCATAAGGAAGGTCATCATTTTTTGGCTGGACAATTATAGAAGCAGTAATTGGGAAAATTTTATTGGTTGTTAAGTTAGCAACTGATACATCTCCAAAAATAACTTCAACTTCGTAATTATTTGACATGATTGTAGACAAATACTGAGAATCAGCATTGTCTGAATATTGTTGGAAATTGACAAATCTTGCATCTTGGTGAGATTTTAAAGTAATCGGTAAAACAGTGCCATTGTATAAGGTATATGTTAATTTACTTACAGCATCAATTGAATCATTTGAAACAACACTTTGATAAAGATTTGAAATATCTGATGAGACAGAAAATTCTCCATAAAATGATTCATTTAAAACACTTTCAACAGTACCAAAACTACTCTTGACATTTTCAGATTCCCAATGGAATAAATTAGCACCAATAATCCAATTTTGACCAACATCTGAACCATTACCATTAGTTACTTGAACTTTTAAAACAACGTCATCTAATTTCTTTTTATGGTTTTCCCATAACCATGGTAGATATGGAGTTAAATCAATTTCCAAAGGTCTAATATCAAATGCATTAACACCAACAATTGGTTTCCAAAGAGCAGGTGAAATACCACCTGTAAAGATGACTGGTTCAGGAACAGCATTGTAGATTAATTCATCATCTAAGAAAAATTTAACGACTCTAACAGGACCATAACCTAACAATGGGTGACCATTATTATCAAATTTCTTACGATTGTCATCAACAACATTACTATACCAAAATTCTTCAGCTGCATTACCAGTAATATAAAGAGCTAGTTTTAAATTTGTAGTATTATGGTGAATTCTTGGTAAACTAATATGAACGTTGTTGTTTGGATAATATAATAATGGAGTTCTGTTTGGATTTGAATTTTTAATTAATTTTGAAATTTGTGAACATGGCTTGTTGTTAACTCTAAATAAAGAATTTGGATCTTCTTCATCATCTTCTTCATGTTCAACATAATAATATTGAATAGATAATCTAGTATCAAATTTACCAGTTAGCTTACCAGTAACCAAATTGTTTAATTCAAAGATAAATTCTGATTCTTCTTTAAGGAATAAGGGTAAGTATTTTGAAACATCCTTATTAACAGAGGTATAAACAAGATCATTAGCTGG
>JAJMKZ010000292.1:73976-90165 GCA_030564005.1 Ruyongia tratensis | reverse complement strand
AAAAAAAAAAAAAAAAAAAAAAAAAAAAAAAAAAAAAAAAAAAAAAAAAAAAAAAAAAAAGAATAAGCTGCATCTAATAAATATTATCAGTATGTAGAAAAAAATAAGAATTATTTAAATAAGTAATAGAAATTAATAATAAGATATTGATAATAATAACTAACAACAAAACAACAAAGAATGGAATATTTCATAAAATAATAAACAAAGAAAGAAAAAAAAAAGAAAATAAATAAATATAAATAAATAAACTATTAAACAACAGATTCCCAAAATTTTTTATTTTCATCTATTATTTGAGAAGAAAATTTTAATTCTGGGAAAACTTTTGAAACTTCTTTAAATAAAGCTTCAGCAAAAGTATTTATGAAAAATAATTGACCTTTATGAAGATTTGGATTTCTTTTTAAAGCATCTTCAATAGATTTAGGGAAATAAGGTTGTAATCTTAAATCTTTTATACTTTCAATATCAGTTCCTTTTTTTAAATGAGTATTTAAAATATTAGTTTCTTCAAATTCTTTTGCTAAAATAAAACCCCATTTTGAAGATATTAATAAAGGTCTTGAAACATTTGATATATCAGCACATTTTATTATCATTGATAAAATAACATTTGTTTGTTTTAAATCATTTTTAATATTTGATCTTTTAACATCATCATTAACAAGAATTTTAATTTCATTAATTCTTGAAATATATTCAAAATGATTAGCCATATCAGTAGCAATAATACTTTCAACTTGCATGATTTTAGTATTTAAAGGATTTGAATCATTAATAGTATAAGAATTTTTTAAAAATGAAGGCCAATGATAAGTTAAAATATCTTGAAAAATTGTTGAATGATAATTTTCTAAAACTGATTGATTTGAATAAATTTTAGAAATTGGAGATTCATTTTCAATTAAAAATAAGTTTGTTGTACCTGGATGACCAACATCATGACCTATACTTGATACTAATAAAGCTAAAGTCTGTATTGGGTGAAGAATTGAATTATTAATATTATTATTATTATTATTATTATTATTATTATTAAGAAATGAATTATTTAATTCTTGATTTAATGGATGAATATTTAAATTTTCAGTATATTGAGGGAATTTTGGTAAAACATTTAATCTTAATAAAAAATAAAAAGTTGCTTGTAAAACATCAACAGCATGTCTAAAATTATGGAAAGCATTACCACCTCTATAAGAATCTCTTAAACTAAATAAAAAACTTAAAATTGAATTATCATCAATAATTAATTCTTCATCATTATTTAAAATTGAAAAACTCATTTTAAATATTTTAAAAGCACAAAAAGTTAATTCATCACAAGTTAATTCATGAGCAATAAATCCCCAATTACCAATACATTTTAAATAAAATTCTTCATTTTTTGGTAATTTTAAAAGTTTAATAAAATTAATTTCTGAATTAATTAATTTAACAAAGTTTTTTAATTTATTAATTTGATGATTATCACTTGATAAAATTAAATTTAAACAATGTGTCATACTATGAAAACATGAACAATTATGTTCTTTTAAATAATAATTATTTAAACCTGTCCAATTTTTCATTCTTATTATTCTATTGTTTAAAGATTTATGATATTTTAAAATATCATCATTAATTAAAGTTAAATTTAGAGTTGATAATCTAAAGTTTATTATATTTAGGTGTTTATAATGTATTGTTAATAAATAAGTTATATCATCATAATTTAAAGAGTTTAAAGGAGATAATTTATTAATTTGATCATTTGAACCAGATTGACTCAATTTTGAGGTCTTTTGTTGTTGTTGTTGTTTTTGTTGTTTTTGATTATCAACGTCTTTCTTGATATTGGAACCAGACATGGAATCATTAGTAATGACTACTGTTGGATAGTTAACGTCTAATTCAGATTTTCCAACGATTGATATATGGGCCAACAAATCAGCCAATTTATCAAAATAAGTGACGGAAGAACATGTTAGGGTTTGCTTGAAGAGACTGATGTTGTCGTCTATCACTTTTCTGTCATAACAGTATGAATCCAAGTACAAAACAACAGACATCTTAAGACTTTTTTTAAATGATTTTTTTTGTTTTTGTTTTTTTGTTTTTTGTTTTTTGTTTTTTGTTTTTTTGATGATTTAAAAAAATTTAAAGGAATTTTTATTTAAATTTTTTTTTTTTTTTTTATTTTAATTTTTTTAATTTTTAATTTCACAAAAAAAAAAAAGATTAAATGAAAAATTGTTAAAAATAAAATGATTGAAAATGAAGAATTAAGGACAGATTATAAGTCTGTTGTTGCTCAGATACTCAAAGAGTCGAAGAGAGACAACTCTTCTTTGAGAAACAGGCTTCATTCCATCCATTACGACTCTCTATGGTGTCTTAAAGTAGCTGAATATTTTAATAAATTACCTTTAATACCTAATGAAAGGTGTGGTCCTTGGTATGTTCAAAGTTATGATCATTCATGTTATTTCAAATCTACAGATGGTCACACACATCAATGGCAATTCAGTTTGAAAAGATTGAATCTTCATCTGATCAACATTATAAGTGAAAATAATGGTGTTATAATAGTAGATTCAACAAGATCTGGTAAATTAATGCCAGATTCATGTTCAAAAACTATTCCTATTTGGTGTTCAGTACTTAACTATATCATGTTTAATGATGATGATAATATTGAAAACAGTGAAAATTGGTTCTTTTATCCAAAAGAAATGGTTTCATTAAATGAAGCTTCACAAATTATAAAATTAATTCCAAATTTTGCAAAACAATTATTAAATCTTAAAGTTATTAATAAATCATTTTTATTAAATAAATTTAAAGGTAAAATTTTAAAACCAATTTGGATTTATCCAGGAAAATCTTTAATAGATATTTATATTGATAATAAAATATATTATCCAATAATTAATTGTATTTCAAGTTTAAAATGTTTAGATGGTACTAAAAAGATTAAAGATTTTACATATATTCAAGGTGCAGGTGATGATCATGAACTTTGGTCTCCAAAAGGATTTGACAATATTCTATTTTGGCAAAATTATTTATCATTATTAAAATTATCAAATGATGAACAAATTTTATTAAAAATTAAAGAAATTTTATTATTAAAAAAATTTAAAAATATTAAAATAAATTCATTTTGTTATAATAATTTAATTAAATTAACTAATGATTTAACAATAGGTAAAATAATTTCAGATTATAATATTATTAAAGAATCAAGTTCAGGTTCAATTTTAACTAATTCTTTTAATACTTTTGAATATAAAAATATTATTATATTCTCAAATAATTTTAAATCAAATCAACAAATTATTAAAAAAGATTTAATTAAAGATTATGTTCAAATATATCATTATCCAATAAGTTGTAATAAAAAGGGTTCAAACATCTTAAGAACTTATTTACCAGAGATATCTAAAATTCCTATGCAAAAACTATTAATACTATGTGAGAATGGGATTGATTTATCAATTGGAACTTCATTAATATTTTTATCAAAGTATTATGACCTTAATTGGGAATTACTTAAAAACACACAAACAACATCAACATCAACAATATCAATATCCAAAGATCTTCTGAGGAAACACCTAGCCAAAATCCAAACCCTAACTAATGTCAATCCTTCTAGAAGTACAATCCAATCAATAAACTCATTTCTTATGTAAAATAATTTAAATTTTAAATATTTAAAATATTTTAAATATTTAAAATATTTTTTAAATAAAAATAAAAAAAAAAAACTAAAAAGACACCTCAAAAAAATTTTTATTAAAAACATCCAAACATTTTTTATTTTTTTTTTTCGTCGAAATTTTTTTTTAAAAAAAAAAAAAAACCCCAAAAAAAAAACTTTTAAAATTAACACTTTTTTTTTAATATCTTTTTTTAACTTTTTGATATTATATTTTGGTTCATAAGTGATGAGTTCATACGTGGCTAAAAGAGCTGTATTGTTGGGTCAAAGAGGTTTCTCATCTTCCAAGAATTCACTAGCCGCTTCTGTCACTATACAATTAGATAATAATGTTAATGTTAATAATTCAAAATCATATTCATTAAATTCAAAAGTTGATTCAAAATTTGATAATTCAAATAATGATTTCCCAACTGTTAAAGAATATCTTTTAAATTCAGATTTACCTCGTATCTTAGATTTAAATTTAAATAATAATAATAATAATAATATTAGTAATAATAATAATAATAATAATACCAATGAAAATAGTTTACAATATTTAATTGATTCAAATGATTTATCATTAACTCCAAAATCTATTAATTTAGAAGAATTTTTATCACTTTCAAGAAATTATCAAGAAATATTAATTTCAAGACTTATACTAAATGATGAAAATGATTATTTAACAGAAAGACAAATTACAAGAATTATTCCAATAAAAACAATTAAAAATTTAAGTAAAATTAGAAATAATAAATCAAAATTAATTTCAAAATTTTTCCAAAAATTAAATAATTTAAATTATTCATTTAGTCAAAATCAATTAGAATCAATTATTGAATTTGAAATGAATAAAGGTTCATATTTAAATTCAAAAATTTATATTGATAATTATGAAAAAAAATTTTTAAATAAAAGAAGTATTAAATATTGGATTTTAAAATTAAAAATAATGGGTGATTTAAAATCTGATTTATGGAAAATTAATAATAAAAAATTTTTTTCAAAATTTAATTCAAGACAAACTGGTCAAGAATTTTTAATTAAAAGATTACCATTAAATCATTATTTAAAAGAATTAAGTTTAGATTTAAAAAAAAATAATTTATTAAATAAAGATTTAGAATTAAATATTTTAATTTTATCTTCTTATTTTAAATTAAATATGATGGAAGAAGTTAAAAATTTTATTTATCAAACTTGGAGTATAACATTAAATGATGATAAATTAATTAAACCAATTTTAAATAAAAATGATTCTTTATATCCAAATAATCAATTAATTTATGAAATTATTAAAATATTTATTTTAAAAAAAGATTTATCAACTGCACTTTCTTATTTAGAAAATTTTGATAATTTATATAAATTAAAATTAAGAAAAGATAATAAAATTTGGATTATTATATTAAAATATATTTCAGAAATTTATAAAGATGATCAAACTTTAAGATATGAATTAATTGATGGTTTTTGGAATTATATGATTAATAATAAAAAAATTAATTTTAATACAGCTTTATATTATCAAAGATTAAATTATTTAAAAGAAGGTTCAAAATTACAATATTTAATTGATGATTTACCTTTAATTTTAAATAATTATTATAAAAGTTTTGATAATATTAATAGATTATTAATTAAATCTTTATTAGAAAAATATATTATTAATATATTTAATATTTATTTAAAAAATTTAGAAATTTTAAATAATTATTCAAATAAAGAATTAAAAGAAAAAAAATTAACTTTTAATGAAATTTTAAATATTGAACATAAATTAATTTCAAATATTATACAAACTTATAGTATTGATGAAGAACTTAAAGAAAAATTAATTATTGAATTTAGAAAAGAAATTTCAGAAAATATGAAATTAAGAGAAAAATTTGTTGAATTACAACATGAATATGATGTAGAAGATGATGAAAATAGTATATGGTAGTTAAACCTTTTATGATTTTATACACTTTTTTTTTCTTTTTTCTTTTTTTTTTTTCTTTTTAAATAGAAAACAATAATAAATATTCAAAAAAAAAAAATTTATTAAACAAATTATAATTTATATAAATGATTTGAATTTAAATATTTACTTAAACCTAACCAAAACCATCTAAACCAAACCATTTGAGATTTATGACCATTAACCATTGCAGTTATTGTTAATAAGAAATCTGGGAAATTTGAATATAATTTAAAATCTAAATCTTTCTTTATAATTTTTAAATTTTGATTATTTTCTTTAATTAAAATTGTTTCTAATTCAGTTAATGATAATTTATCAATCATTGATTTAATTCTTTTGATATAAGATTTTAAAGAATTTAATAAAGAAGATTGTTGAAAATAAGATGAAATTAAAGAAAAATTTGTTTCTAAAGTAAATGAATATTTTTCAAAAATGTTTAAAGTTTTTAAAACATAAATTGATCTTTTAGATCTTAATGAATAAATAGCATTAAAAATTGATTTATGATTTGAATGATTTGAAATTCCTTTTGAATCAAAAGTTAATAAAATTGAATCTTTTGAATCAATTTCATTTAAAATTAATTCTGAATCCCAAGTTATATTCATACCATCAGTAAAATTTAAAATTTTATAGTTTTCTATACCTAATATTTGTAAACTTCTAATTAATTCATTTGATCTTTCACTATCACCATGAGAATAACATATCACATTAATTGTACTATTTAATCTCAATAAACTTTGAATAGTTGGACCAAAGAACATTACTTCATCATCTGGGTGTCCAATAAGTAAATCAATTTTATTATTAATTAATTCAATTGGAACATCATTATTCAATTCAAAATTTGTTGTTAAAGGTATAATTGTTGATAATAGAATCCAAAATTTGAATGATATAAATACAACCTTGATTAATTGTGAAGCCTTTCTAACTATATACATTTTCTTTTATTTTTAAAATTAATTTTATAGTTTTAAGGTAGTTAGTTCTCCTTTGTTATTTATTCTAAAATTTTTACTTATATTTTGAGATGTTTGGATGTTTTGTTTTAAAATTACGGTATGTCTTTTTAGATTTTAAATTTTATATATATATATATATATATATATATATTATAGAGCAAGTTTATTAATGACTGTTCTCTCTTTGTACATAGTGTTCGCTCTTTATGTTCAATAGTTTTCATTATTTCATTTCAATTTAATTTAATTTAATTTCTCATTTATCATTTCTCATTTATCATTTATCATTTATCATTATTCCAAATCCATTCTTTTAAAGATTTATTGTTTGTAACATTATCACCTAAATCTTCAACAATTGATTTACTACCATCTTTTGGAAAGACAGTTCTATACTTCTTAACTTCTTTATTACCATCTTTAAAAGTTTTTTTGATCTCAACAACTTCTTCAGAATCACCATTTTCTAAAGTTCTAAAATAAGAAGATTTTGATGAACTAACAACACTAGTATCATCACTTCCTAAAGAATCATCATCACCAAAATTATAAGAATAGGATGAACTTGAAGATGAAAATGAAGGAAATTCGTTATCATTGTTATAACGATTACTCTTGATCAATGCATTATATCTTTCTTGTTGTTTTTGTTTTAATAATTTCTTCATATTATTTCTCCAACTTAAATAATTTGAATATTCATTAAAGAATAACCCATATTTATTATCTTTATCATTTAAAACATCTTCTTTTGAAATAACATTTGAACTTTCAAAACTTTCAATTTCAGATTTTGGGAATAAACACCTCCACCAACCATTTTCATCCCAAACACTTAATCCATTAATATCTTGACATTTACTAAATTGCCTATCAGATGGAGTTGGATAAGCTTTTAATTGTTGAGATTGATCTTCTGTAAAATAAGGTTTAAAGTATTTGAAAGATTCAAAAGATGAACCTAAAGATCCAAATAAATCATTAATATCATTACTAAATGGTGATTTATTAATTATTGAATTAATTAATTTGCCACTATTATTAACTAAATCGCTAACTTTTGTAACGTCAAATGGATAAGACAATTGATTGTCAACAGTTTCAACAATCTTATCATCAGTATATGATTTATCGATATCTGAATTTGAATAGATTCCCATGATTGAAATTTGTTTAAATTTATTTTGAAATTAAGGATAAATAAATTATTTGTAAATTAATTTTGTCACAATTTGATTCTTTATTTATTTATTTTTTTTTTCTTTTTTTTTTTTCTAGAAAAGTTTGACTGCCTAATTCGGTAATAAGTATAAAACTATACATAGAAATTAGAATTAAATATTAAGTGTATCATTAAGTATATTTCTCATAAAAAGCTAGTGTTTAGCCTATTAAAAATTAGAATTAAAGTTTAAAGTTTCCTATCGATTGGAGTATATAATAGTTCATCATCTTGATTAAAATTTTTAACAACTTCAGCATTTTCTTTAGCAGCATTAACAACTGCATGAAATAAACTTTGATTTAAAGAACCTCTTTTATTTGAAGAAGAATTTAATGAAGTTGAAGATGAACTAATTTTTGGTAATGATTTTTTTAAGTCTGTTGGAGTTGTTTTCAAAGGATTTGTATAAACTGATGTAGTTGGAGTTTGAATTTTTTCATTTGTTGATAAATTATCTATTGAAATTGAACTTGAACTTGAAGTTGAAGATTCAGAATTTTCACCAAATAAAACAATATCTGAATCATCTGAATCATTAGCATTATCTTCGTCCTCAGTATCTTTAAAATCTCTTAATTTTTTTATTCTATTATTTAATTTAATAATTTCAACAACTTGTTTAAATTTCTTTTTAGCTTGATATTTTCTAATTAATGGAGTTAAATCTTCATTAACATAAGAATCAGATTCTTTAACTATCCAAGTATCTTTTAATAATTCAGAAGCTGTTGCTCTTTTCTTTGGATGAACTGTTAAACATCTTAATATAAAATGTTTAGCATTACTACTAATATTTTTCCAATATTGATGATGAAATACAACTGGAGGATCATTTTGAACTTCATTTAAAAAATCATCAACTTTTTCAGATCTATATGGAGAATAACCAGCTAATAAAATATATGTAATTACACCCAATGACCAAATATCACATGGTTTACCATGACCTTTACCAGTTAAAACTTCAGGTGCACAATAACCAAAACTACCAGCAGCTGAAGTTAAAGCTTCTTCAGATGTTTGTAATTGTTTTGCAATACCAAAATCTGCTAAAACTAATTGTGAATCTAAATCTTTTGTAATGTATAATAAATTTTCAGGTTTTAAATCTCTATGAACAATATTTAATTCATCATGTAAATATTTAACAGCTTTTAAGATTTGAGTTATAACTTTTATGGCATCAGTTTCAGTAAATTTACCTTTTGAAACAATTCTATCAAATAATTCACCACCAGTTGCTAATTGAGTAATTATATAAAATTTATCTTTACTTTCAAACCAATCAATTAATCTTACAATATTTGGATGATGACATTTTTGTAATAAATTTAATTCATCATATAAAACTTGTTCATTTCCCTTTAAAGCCTTTTTCAATACGATTTTTATAGCTACTTGTTCACCAGTTTTATTAACAGTTGCTTGTCTAACTATACCAAAACTACCAGCACCTAAAGTTTTACCAAAACTATAATTTTGTTTACGAACATAACTTTCTGGTTGACCACTAATTTTACTGACGAATTTTGAAAATGACATTGTGTTTTAATTGTTGTATGTTAAGAATAAATAAGAGGATAAATTGTAATTGATTATAGTAATCAAAATCAAAATATAGCTATCTAAATGTGAAGAACAATTGAAAGAATTAATAATATATAGTTGCAACAATTGAAGTACTATCTTTAGAAAAGCAACCAATGAGAAACGGCTTAGGAGATTAGCTTAGACGAAATAGACTACTGAACCACTTGATTGTTCACAAATGTCAAAACTAATATTGTTGTTCTTTATATTTGAGTTGTATCAAAAATAATAAAAAATAAAAAAAAAAAAACTTTTTAAAATTAAACAAATTTAGCCTAAAAAATGAGCCATTAAAAAATTTTGGTGGGAGTTTAGGCAGAGACCAGTGAAAAGTTTAGGCAGAGTTTAGGCAGAGACCAGTGAAAAGTTTAGGCAGAGAACTTAAAAGTTTAGGCAGAGATTACTGATAAGAAATCAAGATACAAGAAAATATAATAACTAATTACTGTAATTGTAATTAAATAAGAAGTATTTAAAAAGATGGTTGCAATTGTAAGATTAATCTATAATTAGATCACAGCTTCTTGTCAATAGGTGTTTTTGGTTGGTGTGTATTTTCATCAAACTCTTTAACAGTCTCTGCATTCTCTTTGGCTGCATTAACAACGGCATGGAATAAACTTTGATTTAATGAGGATCTAGTAGAACTATTCTTCTTCAAAGCTGGTAACGATCTAAGAATACTAGCTGATAATCCATCATCCAATGGTGAATTCATAGTGTCAATTGAACTGGTCTCACTAATATTACTATTGATTGAATTAATTGTAGAATTGGAACTAATAAATTCAAAATCTGGATCATTATCACCATCTTCCTCTAAACTTCTTAATTGTTTAATTCTATTATTCACTTTAACTATTTCAACAATTTGTTTAAATTTCTTTTTTGCTTGAAATTTCCTCAATAATGGTGTTAAATCATCATTAATATAATCATTAGAATCAACTGTAATCCAAGGATGTTTTAATAATTCTTTAGCTGTAAATCTCTTTTCTGGTTCAAGTTGCATACATTTATTAATAAAATCTTTTGCATTATCACTAATATTTGACCATGTCTCTTTATGGAAAACAATTAATGGAATTTCTAAAACTTCTTTTAAAAATTTATCAACATTTTCTGAAATAAATGGTAAATAACCACATAATAAAATATATGTAATTACACCTAATGACCAAATATCACATGGTTTACCATGACCTTTACCAGTTAAAACTTCAGGTGCACAATAACCAAAACTACCAGCAGCTGAAGTTAAAGCTTCTTCAGATGTTTGTAATTGTTTTGCAATACCAAAATCTGCTAAAACTAATTGTGAATCTAAATCTTTTGTAATGTATAATAAATTTTCAGGTTTTAAATCTCTATGAACAATATTTAATTCATCATGTAAATATTCAACAGCTTTTAAAATTTGTGTAACAACTTTTATAGCATCAGTTTCAGTAAATTTACCTTTTGAAACAATTCTATCAAATAATTCACCACCAATTGCTAATTGAGTAACAATATAAAATTTATCTTTACTTTCAAACCAATCAATAAACCCAACAATATTTGGATGATTACATTGTTTTAATAAATTTAATTCATCATATAAAACTTGTTCATTTCCTTTTAAAGTTTTTTTTAAAACAATTTTAATTGCAACATCTTCATCAGTTAATCTTGATCTTGCTTGTCTAACAATACCAAAGGCTCCACTACCCAATGTTTTACCAAAGATATAATTTCTTCTTTTATCATTTTCAATTGGACTTGATAATGATGATGATGATATTGAATTTACTTCTCCTTCAAAACTTTTAAATGAATCTATGGGGCTTTGCATAATTTCTCTCTTTAGATGGATGTATGTGTATGTAAAAATAAGTTGTAATGCAAAAAACTTTCTGGATAATTTTTTGGGTTATATTTTATACTTTATATATTCAATTGTATGAATAATATTAATTAATGATTAATAAAAAGATTTTAAAATAAATTAAAATAAATAAAAGGATTTTTAAATTATTATTATTTATTATTTGTAAAAAAAAAAAAAAAAAAAAAAAAAAAAAAAAAAAAGTTACTATTATTTTAATTTTAATATGAATTTATAAAAGTTTTCTTATAACAAAAAAAAAAAAGAGAGAGAGATATATATTTTAATAATAGTAAAATATTTAAAAAGAATTGATTTCAAATTAAAAAATATATTTAATACATCAATTAAATAAATTAAAATAGTACAAGTAGTGCTCGTACCGCATTTCTATAATGTTGAGATTATGTAAGCAGTAGAATCATAAATTATTTTTTGTTCAAATTAATAAATATTTTTTGTAATGTAAGGAATCACTTTTATATTGCAATATTAGTACTATATTATATTAAACTTCTTTTGTGTCTTTTTTTTTGACTCCAAAAACAGTTGTTTGAAATTCATTAATTCTCAGCTTATTTTTCAATTTAACTAAATTTAAAATTCTACAGTACCTACAACTACTACTCTAATTTTAAAGGATATTTTTTTTTTCTTCTTTTTTTGTTTAAATAAAAATTCAAAAAAAAAAATGTAGATTTTAAAACAAAATATTATATCCATTCGAACTATGTGTTAGATAGAATAGAATTATTATATTACTTATCAAATCTTTTTTAAAGTTTTTTGTGGGATTAAAAAAATTCAATGGCCGAGTTGAGGTACTAACAAAAAAAAAACAAAAAATTATTTCATTATTTTACTTGTTTTTTTAATACTATAATTTTAATATTATATATATTTATAAATATTTTATTTTATTTACATGATTAAATAGTTTCATTTCTTCTTTTTTTTTTTTCTTTAAAAGAAATTATTAGTTTTTTGAATTTTCAATCTCTGTTAAAGCTTTAGCTTCAGCTTTTGATCTATAATCTTTACTACTATCACCACCAAACCACCATTGATTTGATAATCTATCACCACCTTTTCTTGAAGAATAAGCACCACCTGAACCTTCATATTCACTTTGTCTTTTATATTCACCTGTACTTTCAGCAAAACCTGGTCTTATTTTAGCAATGTTTATACCATTTTGTTCAACATCTTTATTATTTTTTTCTTCAACATATATATGACTTGGTAAAAATTCCTTTTGTCTTTTATTTGAGATAATACCTTTCACCAAAAACATCAAACCAATAGTTGAAGATGTAATGAACCAGAAGTTACTCATAGTATTCTTTGAAAATAGTCTTGGTGCCATCTCTTTCTTTCTTTTTTTCTTTCTTTCTTTCTTTCTTTCTTTTTTGTATTGTTATTTAATAGTGTTTTTTTTTTTTTTTAGCTTTATTTTATTTTAATTTTTTTTTTTTTTTTTAAATCAATGTAAATAAAAAAGTTAATAATCAAGAATTATTATTTTCTTTTTTTGTATAGTTTAGTTGATAAGAATAGAATAATTGTTATAACAACAAATGAATTATTGATTACAAATACAAGAATGATTATTAATTATTATTAAAAAAAAAAAATAATTGAATTAAATTATAAATCAAATTTTTTATTACATATCATAAATTTCTGAATGATAATTTAAATTTTTTGATTTTGCAAAAAATTCAGCAGAATTATTTAAAGATTTTGTACCACAACTTATAACCCAATCATTTAAATTATTTAATTCATTAAAAAATTCAATATCTAATAAATTTGGTCTACCAATTTTAAAAGTTAATTTATTTAATAAATTTTGATTTAAATTAATATTATTAATATTAATATTATTATTATTATTATTATCATCATTATTTATAATTGAATTTAATTCAATTGTATCTAATAATTGTTCTAAATCATTTTGATCATTAAAATTTAAATCTAAATCTAAATTATTTTCATTTTTATTAAAATTTAAATCATTTAATAATAAATTTTCATTTGTTAAATAAATATCAATATTTGAATCAATATTAAATTCATTTAAAATCCATAAATCATTTTTATTTTTTAAAACCCAAATAAATTTAATTTTATTATTAATATTACTATTATTATTATTTAATTTTAAATTTTTTAATAATTCATGATAAATACTTAAACAATAAGAAATACCTGAACCACCAGAAATTAATAAAACTTTTGAACAAGTAATAAAAAATTGTGATGGAATTGATGGGAAAGGACCAAAAATTGAATAAATTTCTTCATTTTTAAATTTTAAATTATTATTATTACTAATATTATTATTTTTTATAATTAATTTAATTTCATCATCATTTGGTGATGAAGCAATTGTAAATGGATTTGATGGAAATAAAATATTTAATGGATTTAATGGATTAATAAATTTATTAATTCTTAAATGAGAACCTGATAAAAATGATTTTTCATTTTTTTTAAAAAAATTTTTAAATTTAATTATAAAAAGATTTGAATTATTATTATTATTTTTTAAAATTTTAATTTTAATTTTTTTTGAATAAAACCATTTAAAAAAAATTTGTAAAAATAAAATAATAAAAATTAATGAATTATAAAATTTAATACCAGGTCTTGAATGTAATTCAATTAAATAAATTGTTAAATAAGATAAAAAAATATGAATTAAATAAAAAAAATTATAAAAATTTTTTCTAAAAAATTTTAATGAAATTATTAAAATTATTAAATAAAAAAAAGTTGAAATAAAACCTAAAAAATTTAAAAATTTAAAAAATTTATTATTAAATTGATTTAATAAAATCCATTTTAAAATAAAAGAAATACCATGAAAAGTTGTTAAAAAAATTATTAATCTTGAAAACCATTTATGTAAAAATAATAATTCTAAATAATAAATATTTGAAAAAGGATTTGGTTTTAAAGTTATAAAAATATTTAAAGGTAATAAAGCATAACTTAATCTACCTAATCTTTTAATTAAAACATTATAATTTGGTTTAATTGAATTAAAATCATAAAAATTAAATATTAAAATTATTAAAAACCAAATTAAAATTTGTAAAGATTTTGAAGGAAAAAAATTTTCAATATATTTAAATTTTGAACCATTATTATAATTTGACCATTGTTTTAAAGAGATGTAACGTTTTAAATAGATTAAAAGGAAATAAATGATTGATAATAGAAAGATATAATAACCATAATTAATGTTATATTTATGAAGATTTGAATGAGAATTAGAATTAGAATTTGAATTTGAATTAGAATTAGTTTGAGTATCTGAATTTTTTGGATTGTTGCTATGAGGTTTTGGAGGAGATGTCTGTATAGAGAGCATCTGTTTTGCAAGAGATACAGTTGTCATAAATTGTTATTAGTATAAGTGTATTGGTTTGTTGTTTAAAGTATAAACATCCTTTTTTTTATTTGTTTATTTACTATAAGAATAAAATAAACAACATACTGACACATACAAATTCTGCCAAAACCAAAAGAAAAGGTTTTTATAAATAAATATTAAACAGTTAAAAAAGAATTCTGATTTAACTAGTGTCAAAGTATTATAAATAATATTATCATTTAACTAGTGTCAAAGTATTATAAATAAATACCCTTGTTTTAATAACTCTTTAATTAATTATGGACACGTGATTGTCACCATAAGGTTCTTAGTTGTTTTAACGATGACAAGAACTCGTCCTTGTTAGCTCAGTTGGTAGAGCGTTCGGCTTTTACAGTCTTTAAGAGGAAATTTGAATTTCAATTTAATCTTCGTTAAGAAGTTAACCGAAATGTCGGGGGTTCGAGCCCCCCATGAGGAGTTCTTTATTTTTTTTTATATACTATATATATATATATATAGTATACTTTTTATTTTTGTTGTACAATGTTTACATTTATCTATTATAATAACAAATAATAATAATAATAATAATTAATCTTTATATATTTACAATACTCATAATATAATCTTATTTTTTTTTTGACTTTTATTAAATACAAATTTTATATATAACGTATCTTTTGAGCTCTCTTCTTTTGTGTCTTAATTTTATAAGCAGTAGTTTTAACTTCAAAAATATCTTCATCAGCTTGTTTTTTAACATATTCTTCAACATGTGCTCTCTTCTTTTCTCTCTTAATAGTTGACTTTCTAGGTCTATCAAGTAAAACACCTGTTGGCCAAATTCTATTCTTATATTTTTCTTCAAAAAATTTCTTATTATTTCTTAATTTTGGTAATAAATCTTCAATACCAAATTTTTTTGATAATTTATATAAATCACTTTGTTGTCTTAATGAATACTTTGGATTTTGATAATTACCTGTTATTGGATTCTTATTGGATTGAAATGGACTAGCATTTGATTCATATATTAATGTAGGTTTTGTTGAATATTCTTTAAATCCTATTGGTGGATATCTTGTAAAAAATTTCTTTAATTTATCTGGTAAAGCTTCAAAATAATCAATATCTGTTGGATTTGGAATCAAACTTAATTTAGGTAGACTTGGTGTATATGTAACCTTAAAGTTCTTGGCCAAATTTGGTAATGTAATTCTCATTTTGTTTTAATAGAATTTCTTTATTTAAAATTTTAATAATTTTAATTTTAATTTTAATTGAAAATAAGTTTTTATATTTTTTTTTTCTTCAAAACTTTTTTTTTTTTTTTTTTTTTTTTTTTTTTTTTTTTTTTTTTTTTTTTTTTTTTTTTTTTTTTTTTTTTTTTTTTTTTTTTTTTTTTTTTTTTTTTTTTTTTTTTTTTTTTTTTTTTTTTTTTTTTTTTTTTTTTTTTTTTTTTTTTTTTTTTTTTTTTTTTTTTTTTTT
>JAJMKZ010000292.1:16008-73876 GCA_030564005.1 Ruyongia tratensis | reverse complement strand
TGACTGTTGACTAATTTTTTAAATAGTTAAAAGTTTTTTTTTAATAGTAAAAAAAGATGTTACGTTTCTCAAAAAGTTTTAGTTCAAAAGCTTCTCTATTCAATAACAATAATGCTGCTAAACTAACAGAGTCTGCTAAATTTATTGAACAAAACTCAAAATTTACTGTAACTACATATTCAAGACCTTCAATTGTATTTGAAAAAGGTAAAGGTTCACATTTATGGGATATTGAAGGTAATAAATATATTGATTTCACTGCTGGTATTGCTGTTACTGCTCTAGGTCATTCACACCCTGAAGTTGCTAACATCATATATGATCAATCTTTAACTTTAATACATAGTTCAAATTTATATCATAATTTATGGACTCTTGAATTATCAAAACAATTAGTTGAAAAAACTTTAAAATCTGGTGGTATGTTTAATGCTTCAAAAGTATTTTTAGCTAATTCTGGTACTGAAGCTAATGAAGCTGCTCTTAAATTCGCTAGAAAACATGGTAAATTAATTAATGATTTAAAAACTGAATTTATAACTTTTAAAAATTCTTTTCATGGTCGTACTTTAGGTTCTTTATCAGTTACTCCAAATCCAAAATATCAAAATCCATTTTCTCCTTTAATTCCTGGTATATCTGTTGCTGAACCAACTTTAGAATCAATCTCTTCTTTAATAAATGAAAAAACTGCAGGTGTTATTATTGAACCAATTCAAGGTGAAGGTGGTGTTAGACCAATTCAATTAAATTTTTTAATTGAATTAAAAAAATTAACTAAAAAAAATAATGCTTTATTAATTTATGATGAAATTCAATGTGGTTTAGGTAGATCTGGTAAACTTTGGGCTCATAATTATTTACCAAAAGAAGCTCATCCAGATATTTTAACAATGGCTAAAGCTTTAGGTAATGGTTATCCAATTGGTGCTACAATGATTACTGAAGAAGTTGAAAGTGCTCTTAAAGTTGGTGATCATGGTACTACTTATGGTGGTAATCCTTTAGGTTCAAGAGTTGCTTCTTATGTTTTAAGTCAAGTATCTGATGAAGAATTTTTAAAAAATGTTAATTTAAAATCAAATTTATTTATTAATGAATTAAATAAAATTGTTAAACAATTTCCAAATGATATTGTTGAAGTTAGAGGTAAAGGTTTATTATTAGGTGTTCAATTTGCTAAAGATCCAAGTAAAGTCGTTGATGCTGCAAGAGAACGTGGTTTATTAATCATTACTGCTGGTGGTAATACCATTAGATTTGTTCCAGCTTTAAATATTGAAAATGATGTTATTATTGATGGTATTAAAATATTTAAAGATGCTGTTGAATCAGTATTTACTAAATAGTTATCTTTCTTCTTTCTTCTTCTTTTTTTTTCCCCTCCCCACTTAATTTATAATAATACACATAGATAATTTATAATTTGTAATAAAACTACTTGTAATATTTATAAAAAAAAAATTAAATTTATAATTAATGTACTTTATATATAATTATTAAAGTTGAAAAATGTAGTTAAATTAGTGAGAGGTTTTTCTTTTTAATTTGAATATATATATATGAAATTAAAATGAATGAATAAAATTTTTTTAATTTATAATTATAATTAAAATGAAAGAATTTAATATTTGTTTTTGTTTTTGTTTTTGTTTTGATTAATATGTAAATGAATTAAACATTGGTGTCATACCAGTAATATATAATTCATCATTCTCTAAAGTACCATTGAAATAAAAACCAGTAATAACAATGACATAAATTAAAATTAAAATACTACCTTTAAAATAATTTGATTTACCTTCAGCATAAATATAAGTAAATAAAATAACACTTACAACTGATGCTATCATATCCCATTTTGGGAAAATTAATGTAAACATTGATTCTTTAATATAATTAACATTAGTATTATTCCAATCAATTGTAAAAATTGAATATAAAACTAATGAAGGAATTTGAATCAAACAAACTTGTAATGCATAAGCTGAACCAATTTCCATTGATAATGCAACATTACCATGAGTAGCAAATGAAATAGCATTTAAAAATTCAGTTGTATTTGGAACTAAAGCAAAAATTGTAATACCTAATAATTTTGGATTAATTGGAAATTCTTGTAAAACTGAATCAACACAATCAACTAAAATTTCTGCAATAATTGCATATAATAATGTAGCACCTAATAAAACAACTGTAGCTTTATTATTTGACCAATTTGGTGCATCATGACCATTTGATTCATCTTCAGCAACAGGGACATTAATATTAGGTTTAGTATTACTATTAAGATTTGAATGAGTTGATTGTTCTAATGGATTTAATAATGGAGTTTGTGGATTTAAAGTATTTGAAATACTTGCAGGTTGTTGGTTTTGTGAAGGAGGTAAATTTTTAGAATGATGATGATCATTTGATGGTTTTGAATTAATTGGTGTTGCCCAAATCAAAGCAGCATGAGTTCTTAAAGTAAACCAAAGACCAATTGTATAAGCTAAAAATAACATAAATACACAAATTAATGAAAATGGCATTAAAATATTTGTAAAAAAATAATCTAATTGTAATGGAGGTTGAATAAATCTACATTTTGAACATGTTGAATTAATAAATTCTTGACCATTTTTTGGATTTGAACATGGTGAACATTTTAATTCATAACTACCATAAATTTGTTGAAAAGCTGTTGGTGCAAACATAACAGTTAATGAATAAAGTAACATTGTTGAAGAAACACCAGCACTTGCAGGATTATATCTTTGAGTTTTACGAATTAAAGCACCTGCACACATTGATAAACCTGGTAATAATAAAACAGCACCCAAAATTGAACCAATCATTGAACCTTCAACTAAAGCACCCTTTTTTTGATTTAAAGCAATACAATATAAAAAGATTTCAACAACTGTTGAAAAAAATGCATTTATAACAGCACCAACACCCATTGATGATTGAGCACTAATTGAAGCAACTGCTTGGCCAATAAAATAAGCTAAAGGAATAATTGATAATAAACCTAAACCAAATAAAATTGATTCATTTGTAAAGATTGAATTTTCAATTCCTAAAAAATTTTTTAAAATAAAGAAATCAAAAATTGTGAAAATGACAACAAACATTAAATTAATGAAAAAAATATTAGTACCTTGATAAGTATATTTATAATAATGAAAACCAAAACATCTATAAGTACAAACTAAAATATTTGAATTTTTTAAATTAGGTTGATGATGATGACTTGTTTTAATTGCACTTGAAGGTTTAATAAATAAAGCTAATGGATGTCTTCTTAAATGATAAGAAACAATTGTTAAGACCTTTGCAATTGGAATTGTAAATACTAATAACCAACAAATTGTTGAAATAATTAAAAAGATTGGTTGTAAAATGATATAAAAATAAATATAGAAAATAATTCTACCTAAGCTCCAAGCTCCTCTACCGAATAGTCTTCTCTTTTTATCATCATCATCATCATCATCATACCCATGTGAATTATGACTATTATGAATTAAATTATCTTGACGTTGTGATTGAATTGAAGGTTTAATATTTGACTTGTTAGTATCAATAACTTGATCAATTGATTGTTGATTTTGTTGAGTTGAAGGTATTCTTTGATTATTTAAAGTTTTTGATAAATTTGCTATTGGAGGAGATGAATTTTGAGCATTAATAGATGATGTAACATTATTTTTTCGAATATCACTTACAGAACCAATTGATTGATGAGTTGAACTAAAAAATAATTTATTTTGTTCTTGATCTCTCCATCTTTCATATTCAGTAAATGAAGAACCTTCATTATGATCTTCTGATAAATAATTTTCATCTTTAAATAAATATAAAATTTTTCCAAATGGCCATAATAAATAAAAACTTAATTGAAATAAAATTTTTGAATAATTTATTGAATAACCAAATAAAATTAATAAAATTGAACCAAATAAACATAAAATAAATAATAAAATACCAAAAGTACAAGACCAAATTAAATTTGAAAAATGAACCATAAAAGAAATATTTTTTTTTTTTAATTTATTATCATTATTATGATTATGATGATTATTTGAATCAAGTGATAATAAATTTAAATCTTGTTCATTATCTAATAAATTATGATCAACTGGATCATGATCAATTAAAGAATTTAAATTATTTAAATCATTATTATCATCACTATTTGAATCATTAACATCTCTAATATCTTGATCAGCTTCTCTTTCAACACTTCTAATTTTTTTATAAATTGCAGGTTTCCAAATTTTAAGACCAAAAGGATGAGTTGAATTAATTGCAGCTTGACGATTTCTTAAAGTAAAAGATTCAACTGAAGAAATTGAATTTAAATCATCATTATTATTTTCATTATTAAAATTTTCTTCTTCTTGAGTATTATCTAAAGGTTGTTCAAATTCATTTGTAGCTTGAGTTTCTAAAGCATCTCCAAATTCTTCATCTTCATTACTATATTGTAAACGATGTTTTATAGTTGAAGTTGAATTAGCATTTGGTATATTATTATAATCATAATCTAAATTTTGATGAAAATCTGCTTGATTTTGTTCCAACCTTTTTAAACCTAAATCAGCATTAATTAAATTTGATATAACACCTTGAGTTAAAGAATTTAATTTTGGAGAAGAAATGGTTGATTTTGATGATGAATTAATTTTTGGAGTATTTATTATTGAATTATTATTTTTTGAAGCAGCAATTTTTGCAGCAGCATTAGCAGCAGATAAAAATCTATGTTTTAAAGCATCATTATAACCTTCTAAATATTCTCTTTCTAAATCCTGTTTTAATTCATCTACATCATCATCAACACTATAAAAATATTTTGGATGATTATTATTTGAATTTTGTGAATTAAAATTATATGAAGGATGTTTTTGTAAAATTGGAGAATGAATTCTTTTATTTGAATTATTTTTCTTTTTAAGTGAATTTAAATTTTTAATTGTATTATTATGAGTTGAAGAATTAATTGAATTATTATCATAATTTTTTGAATTATTTGTTGAATTATTTGATATTATAGTTTGACGAGGATGAGGTGAATTTGACATGTTTCTTTATCTAAAGAAGGAGGCAAAAGTAAAGAAACAAAAAAAAAAAAAAACAAGAAAAAAACAAGAAAAAAAGAAAAAAGCCAGAAAACAAACAAAGAATTTCTTAAATTAAAATTAAGTTAAAATTTAAAATTAAAATTTAAAATGAAAAGTGAAATTGAATTAAAAAAAAATTTTTTTATTATTAGAAAGTTGTATTTATAAATTTTTTTTATTTATTTATTTATATTTTTTTTTTAAAGGAGCTTGGATTTTTTTTTTTTTTTTTTTTAAAAAAACGTGATCTTTAATTTTGGTGTTCTGATGTATTTTTCATTTGATCACGTGATCTCTAAATAATAATAATAATAATAATAATAATAATTGATATATATATATATATACATTGAATAAACTTAGTGTGTTAGTTGAAGCTAGATATAAATGATACCTATTATCAAGAGAATCAAAGTTCAAATGGGAGGTAAAGGTTTCAAAAGGCTTGAACTTAGATGATATTAGAAGTAGAAGAAGAAGAAGAAAGAAAGAAATCGTTATAGAACATAAGTAAGTTTATTTAATATTGTAATTTTTTTTTGTTTTGTTTACAATCTTAATAAAGCATTAAAAATGTTAGCTGTTGTATATATAACCTCTTTTATAGTTACTTCCATTGGATTTCTTTTAATAGATTTTTAAAATCAGAAGAAGTAATTTCTATCTGTTTTATCAAAGTCCTCCAAAATCAAAAATTTTAAAAGTCACGTGATTTTTTTTTAAAATTTTTTTTAATTTTTTTTTTACGTCATCAAAATTTTTTTAAAAAAAATTCGCTTCTCAAAAAAAAAAAAAAAAAAAAAAAAATAAAATCACCAAAAACTATTTTTAAAATAAAAAAGGAATCAAAATAAAAATAAAAATAAAAATAAAAACCAAAATCAAAAGAAAAAGAAAAGATTTTTAAGGTAAATTTCTCTGTTGTTTTATTTGGTTAACTTTTGTCTTTCATTTAGATTTTCTATCAAATTCCCATTAGGTCAACTTCCAAAAACTTATTTTCATTCCCATATATACACATTTCTTTAAAGAATTCTCAAAGTTGGGTTTTTTTTTCTATATTTTTTTTTTAAACTTTGCCTTGTTCTTGTTACTCAAAAATTTATAAAAGAGTTTATATTATACTACTCACAACTATTAATACTAAAGAAATGAAGTTCTCTTTTATTGCCATACTGGCTTCATTAATTCTACATGTGGTTGCATTAACAACTTATACTTCAGTTGTAACAACTACAAATATAAATGGTGTTACTGTCACTTTATCATATACTTATACTACAGAAAGTGGGTCATCATTAACTAGTAGTTCAACAACTTCAACAAGTACTGATACAAAAACAACTACTGCTTTAACAACAGGTACAAGTAGTAGTAGTGCAACAACTACAAGTACAATTATAAATCCAACATATACATATTCTGATAGTACAACTACTTATATTACTTCTTCATCTTGGACTTCAATTTGGGTTACAGTTACTTATTCAAATGGTGGTGTTGCAACTGTTCAAACAACTTATTCACAATCATTTTCAAGTTTTTGGTCAACTGTTTCAAGTCCTTCAAGTGGTAGTATTGGATTAGGTACTATTTCTGGTACTATTGGTGTTGTTAAAACTAAAAAATATGTAACTGTTACAAATGGTGGTATTAATAATAATACTGGAATGCATTCATTATATACTAGTATTGTATTATTTATCAGCATTTTATTCTTATGAACAGACCTTCATTTTATATACTTTTATTGTTTATTTCTTATTAAATATTCTTGTTTCTTTATATTAATTAAAAATATTAACTTAACTTTAAATTAAATTCACCCAAACCCACGTGACAAATTACATAATCAAATAAAATATACTATGAAAAACTAGCAAAGAAATATATAACAAAATATTGAAAGATTTTATTGATTTAAATTGATTTTAAAGAGATTGGTAGGGTTTAATCATAGTTTTATTGTTCATAAACTCACAAATTTATAGATCTAGCTCTTTGAAAAAAAACAAAACATAAGAGGGTGTTTTAATATTAAAAGGAACTAGTCAGTATTAATTAATACAAACATTGGTATAACTCCTTTCTACTATAAAGGTTCTCAAGTGATTTGTTTTGAATCATACTTATTAACTTTTTACTACCCACCACTCTTCATCTACGCTCAAAACACCACTCATCCTCATCATCTTTCACCATAAACATCATAATTAATCAAAAATATTAAACTTCTATCAAATTTTTTTTAGAAAAACTCATCAAAAAAAACCAACCTTTATTTGTATTATTTGGAAAATAACTACAATCTAATTCTAATTATAAATCCACTTTATTCATAACCATGACAGATACTGATCTACTCAACATCAACATCAAAAAACCTTGTGGGAAAAAGAGACATGCTTGTGGTCCATGTAGAAGATTAAAGAGAAAATGTAATTTAGAAGTACCTTGTTCAGTTTGTAAATCTGGTAGAAATCCAAGAATTGAACAATGTTTAAAAGATCCTGCTACTCCTGCTGATCAACCAAAGAGAAATAGAAGAGATGATGAAATTTTGGCTGCTACTAAATTAGCTAATGATAAAGGTTTAGATATTCCTTTACCTCCTTCTCTTAATAAAAGATTGAAATTAGAAAGACAATTACAACAACAACAACAACAACATCAACAACAACAACAACATCAACAACAATCATCACCATCATCAATACGGTCAACAAGTAAACAGACCCCAGTAGTTGATGAACCAACATCATCATCACCTACTACTTCCAACTCAAATCCTTCGAATCCAATAACATATTCTACTCCATCTTCATTGTCAACTTCAAGTATAGATGGTAACATTGATACAACTATAAACAATATAAATAACATCAATAATACAATAAATAACATTAATGATAAATTATTGGATTTAAATAATACAACTTCAAATTTATTACCAACTCATCCTCATGAAATTTCTCATAATTCTTTATCAAGAAATAATTCAATTCAATCTTCTTTTAATTCTATTTCTAATTCTACTTTTAATAATAATAATGATAATAATAATAATGATAATAATAATAATAATAATAATAATGATAATAATAATGATAATAATAATGATAATAATAATAATAATAATAATGATAATAATGATAATAATAATGATAATAATAATGATAATAATAATGATAATAATAATGATAACAATAATCAAACTCATATATCTTCAACTTTTATAACGGAGAATTTTAATAAAACAACAAGTAATAATCATGTTCATATGAAACCTATAATTGGTCTTAATAGAGAAAATTTTAATCTTCATAATAAAAATTATTATTTACAATCTCATACTTTAAATAATAATCACAACAAAAACACAAATATTCAATCAAATTCAAATATTTTACCAAATCCAATAAGTTCATTAAATTCAAATATTTATGAAATTTTATCACTTTATAATAATAATAATGATTCAAAAGATTATTTAAATCCTGAATTTTTAAATGATAAAAAATTTTTTATTAAATCATCAAAATCAAATATAACAATAAATCAATTTCAAGAATTAATTGATTTATTACCAAATTTAAATATTTGTAAATTCTTAATCGAATTTTATTTAGAAAATATTGATTTTATTTATCATCCAATTCATCATCAATCATTTAAATTAAATTATTTAAAATTTTTAAATGAATTAGAAAAATTTAATATTAATAAAAAATTTTTTCATAATCCTTCATCAACATCAAATTCAAATTCAAATTCATATAGTTATAATTATAATAGTACAACAATTCTTATATCAATTGATTTAAGTTGGTTATCTATATTTTTCATGATTTTAGCTTTATCATCAACTCATTTACCAAAAGGTTTAATTGAAATAAAAGATATTAATATTGAAATTAATAATAAATTATGGTTTGAAGCAAGTCAAAAATGTTTATCATTGCATAAATCATTTAATAATAATTTACCAAATATTTTTACATTACAAACTTTTTCATTAGCTCAATTATATTGTTATTCAACAAGAAATCCAGATATTTTATATGAAATGTTAAAAATTGCAATTCAAGATTGTTTTAAATTAAATCTTAATGTTGATGATAAAGAAAATCCAAATTTATTAGAATTACAATTAAAAAGAAGATTATGGTGGGATATTTGTGGTTGTGATACATTTATTTCTTTATCAATGGGTAAAAAACCAATTATTTATTCATTTAAATCAAATGTACCATTTCCATCAAATTCAAATGATATTGATATTGAAAATAATTTTATTAAAGAATATTCAATTAATATACCAACTGATAATTCACTTAATATAATTAGAGCAAAAATTATGAAAATTATGAATAATATTTATATTATTAATAATAATATAATTCAAATTAAAAAAGATTCAAAAAATTTAAATATTAATTTAGATCATGAAATTTTTAAAAATTTAATTCAAATTGATAATGATATTTGTAAAACTTTTATACCATGGTATTTTAAATTAAATAAATTTGGTGATTTAAATTCAACAATTTTAAATCCAAAAATTCATTTTCAACATCATATGATTCATACATGTATTTGTATTCATAGATTTAGATTAATTCAAACATTTTTTAAAGATGATATACCATTAGCAATTGATATTGGAGTTTCAAGTGCAAAATCATTATTTAAAGTTTATAAAAAATTAAAAGAAAATTTTAATTGTAAAAATTTTTTATTTTTACCATTAATTCATCAATCATTTACAGGATTAGTTATTCAATCAATGTTAGTATTAGTTGCAACAAAGGATAATAATATATCAAATTTAGATAGATTAGAATTATTAAAAGATATTGATTTATTATTAAAAGATTTTAATTTATTATCTAAAGATTCATTTATTTTAAAACCTGAAATACTTAAAGATAGTTTAGACATTTTAAATTCAATTAAAAAGAATTATTTTAATAAAAAATTTATTTCAATTGATATGGAATTAAGAAAATCAATTGAAAATGAAAGTGTTTCAAAAGTTTTTGGTGGTAAAGTTTTAACAGATAATTATTTAAAAAAATTATCAGTTTCATATATTTTAGATGATAATGGAACAACAAATTCTAATAAAATTGAAGAAAATGAAGAAGATAAAACTAATTATGAGACACAATATGGTAATTTAATTGATGAAAAATTATATTTAAATTCAATTGAAATTTTAACAAAGAGTAAAAATATTAATTTAAAAGATATTAATATTAATAAAAATATTGATAATGGAGTTGATATTAATAATAATATTAATAATATTAATATGATATTTAATGATGATGGATTAATTGATCAAAATGAAGTTTATAATAATATTTATAGAAATAATCATCAACATAATGGAATTGAGAATGGAATTTCAAGTTTAATTCAAAATAATAATGGGAATGAAGATAATGAAATTAATAATGATTCAACATTTTTAAATTCAATTCAAACTAATAATAATTCAGGATATAATAATGGTAATGATAATGGTAATTTAGGATTTCAACAATTACAACAACAAACACAAGCAAGAATTAGAAGTATAAATAATAGTGAGAATTCAAATTCAAGTATTGATTTAAATGAATCAAATATTAATTTATCAGAAGTTGATAATTTTTGGAATGATATTGGACAAAGTCAACTAAATCAATTAAATAGTATGTATTCTAATGAATTTGAAGGATATAAATTTTTTTAAAAAGGGGGGTCTAAACTTATTTAATAATGAAGTAATATATAGAATAATTTAATTAATTGTATTATAGTTATAAAAAGGTCTAAACTAATTGCGTATTAAGCCCAAAACAAATCTGGTAAGACTGTATTGGGTGTTTATTAGGGTTACTAGTATGTATTGTTGTAAGTACTGAAGAGTAGTTAGTTGCAAGGACAAGACATAATAACTAATAAACACTTAAAGTCACCCAGTAAGAGAGTAAAGAGGAAAGAGGAAGATCACATGCTAACTGTCGAGTATCCAGCTTCTTCTGCCTTCTAATTCTACTACAAACTACCAAGATGCTGTCAACCATAGATCTTGCTAACTATTAATTTGTAACCAATAGATTTAATTCTAACATTATAATTTTTCATTTCAGATATTAGATTGAGACACACACTTAAAAATTTAAAGTGTGAATCTAAAAAACAATAAGGCTGAAATAACTACAGCTTTACCACTAACACGTAATAAGTACAGACTAAAGAGTATCTTTTACCACTAACTACTCCTATTACCTAACTAACAACAAAAAATTCAAAAATTTTAACAATAAAAAAACTTTAAAAAACAGCTAAAGTTTCTTTAAAAAAACACCAAAAATTTAATACTTTATTTTATTTTAATACAAAGAGGTTTCATTCATTCAGATCTTATTAAAAAAACATACACTATGAGCTTTGTAAGGACAAATTTCAGGAAAATAGACTCCGTTCTAAGAATCCCAAATTCAAACTTTTATTCAAATAGTGATATATTACCTTTACCAATACAGAGAAGAACTTGGTCTTCTTTAGATTATCTATATTTTTGGAACATCGTTTCCCTTTCTATCACTACATGGCAAGCTTGTGCTGCACTTCTAACTCTAGGTTTAAGTATTGGGGAAACTATGGTTGCCATAATAATTGCTAAAGTTTTAATATTCTTATTAGCTATAGCTAATGGTTATATGGGTTCTGTTTGGCATATTGGTTTCCCAATATTATCAAAAATGAGTTTTGGTATTAGAGGTGGATTCATTCCTTTAATTCAAAGAATAGTACTTTGTATTGTTTGGTATTCTTTCCAATCTTTTACTGGTGCTTTAATCATTTCAAATTTTTTATCAGCTATTTCACCTCATTTCTTTTATACTTTTGTTAATCTTGATAATCCTCCTTATATTAACAAATCTTTATCTTTGGATACTGCTAGTTTTATTGGTTATGTTCTTTATACTGTCATTTCAATCCCTTTATTATACATTAAACCTGAACACTATAACGTTATTTTCAAAATTATAACTTCTTTATCTTTTATAACAATCTTTGGTACTTCAATTGCTTTAATGGTTATTGGTGAATTAAAAGTTTCAAACTTATCTCAAAGTGATTCAAATTTATTATTAAGAAATTTTATTTCTGTTGAATCTTCAAATGGTATACCTTTTGGTATTATTTTTGTTAATGGTATTAATTTAATAATAAATGGTTTTGCAGTTGGTTTAACAAATCAATCAGATTTTACAAGATTTGCTAAAAAACCAAAAAATCAAATTTGGGGTCAATTTGTTGGAATTATAATATTTGGTTCAATAGTTCCTTTATTTGGTTTATTTGGTTCTTATTCTTCTTTAATTTATTTTAAAAAGCAAATGAAAATTCAAAATAAAAATGTTATTAGATCAAAGAATCTTTGGAATCCTCCAGCTATTTTAGAAAATTTATTAGTTACAAAATATGATTTAAGAGTAAGAACTGGTGTTGCTTTTAGTTCTTTAGGTTTTTTAATAAGTACTTTAGGTTTAAATTCTATTGATAATGGTTGTAGTGGTGGGATTGATTTAATGGCTTTATTACCACAATATTTAAACATTAGAAGAGGTTCTTATGTCGTTATGTGTTTAGCAATTTGTATTCAACCTTGGAATATATTTAATAATGCATCAACTTTTGTTAATGTTTTAGGTTCATATGGTTGTTTTTTAGGTCCTTTAATTGCAATCTTTTGTTGTGATTATTATTTAGTTAGAAAGAGAAAGATTAAATTAAGTCATCTTTATCCAAATTTTGATTTTAGTACAATCAATTCTTCATCTGAATCAATAATTTCAAATTCTTCTTTACCTTCAATTCATAAATTAAAACAAAATAAAAGTATTTATTGGTTTACTTTTGGTTTTAATTGGAGAGCAATAATTTCTTGGTTTGTTGGTTTTTTACCACCAGTTATTGGGTTTCCTTCAATTACTGGTGAATATTATGGTATAATTCCTTTAGGCTTTATTGAAATTTTTAGAATGTCTTTTATTATTGGATTTGGTATTTCTTTTGTTGTTCATTATTTAATCAATTATTTTTTCCCTCCAATTGGTATTAATATTGTTGATGATTATGATTATTTTAAAACTTTTACACCTGATGAAGCAACAAAATTAAATATTTTAATTAATCGTCATATTATTAATATTGATGATGCTAATAAAGATATTAATAATATTATTGATAAAGTAATTGTTAATGATATTGATGATTCTAATAATTCAAGTGAAATTGAAGAGAAATTTGATGATTTAAATATTGTTAATAATACTGATATCGAAATCAATGATACCGATGATATGGTAGAAATTGTTAATGAGAAATAATGACCTATACTCAATTTACAATACTTTTTATACTAGAGCCTTTTTTTTTTTACTTTACCTTTTAATGATACTTTTTCCTTAATTTTACTATACTTTAACCTATCGATTAAGTTTTAACTGTTTTTCCTTGGACTACACTCTTTTGTTCTGTATTTACTGCTTTACTTTTGTTCTTGTTGATGTTTATCTTTAATGTTTAATTTTTTTTATAGATTAATAGACAATTAATTTTATTTAAGTCTACAATATTATAAAATGATATATATATATATATATATATATCTCATTTATTTTTTTAAACCATATTATAAGTATTGATTTCATCAAATGTAAATGTATCATTGTTGTTATTATTATTATCTTCATCATCATCATCATCATCATCAGTTAACCTACTATTATAACTTTTATTTGATATTATACTATGTCTAATAGATTCTTCACCATCAAATAATTGTTCTAAAAATGCACTTGGTGGTCTATTGTGTACTTTTGATTGACTTTGATTTTGATTATGATCTAATAGTAATGGTTGATTAGAAATATTAAAATTATTGTTATTTATTGAATGATAAGCATTTGTTGGTGATTCAATTGGTGAATTATTAAATGATGATAAATAACTATCACTATTATTTCCATTTTTATAACCTCCATTAATTAATAATTCAGTTGGTGATATAAACATTGATGTTCTATTTAAATTTAAATTATCTGAATTAATATTATTATTATTTGTTAAAGCATTTCTAAAACTTCTACCACTTGGTGCAATTAATTGTTCCATAGATTGTTTTGTTGTTAATCCATTAATTGTTGGACTTGAATTTATTGAATAAGTTGAATGTCTAGTTTGTTGTTTTTTTAAATTAAAAAATAATGATGGTTCATAATTTAATGATTTTGTTTCAGGATTATTTAATTTTGCTTGTTTCTTTGCATGTTTTCTTGATGAAATTGTTGATATTATCGAAAATAAAATTATTGCAAAACCTAAAACTCCAATACATGCACCAAATATAATAAATGTTGAACCTGTTTTATAATTACTTATTGGAATTTCTGGATTTTTATTCATTGGTACAATTGGTGTAAATGTAATATCATATGATGATGTACTTGTTGAATCAGAGTCTGAAGCTGATGATCCACTACTAGTTGTTGTAATTGTTGGTAAAGTTAATACTGTTGAATCACCTGAACTTGATGATGAAGATGTGATTGTAACTGAACTAGTGGTACCATTAGATGATGCAGATGTTGATGATATAACACTTGAATCATTTGAACTACTACTATCATCACTATCACTTGAACTCTTAGTTGAAGTTGAGGAGCTTGTAGTCTGAGAATTCTTTGTTACTAATGAGGTTGGTAAGCTTGAAGATGAAGATGAAGATGAAGTTGAAGTAGTTGAAGTAGTTGATGTAGTTGTAGTAGAACTTGTTGAAGAAGTTGAAGTAGATGTAGTTGATACACTTGTTGTAGAAGTTGTTGATACACTAGAAGTTGTACTTGAAGCAGCAGCTGCATATGATAAAATAGTTAATAGATATAAATAATTGATTCTCATAATTGTTTAATTGGTATAAATGTGTTTTTAATTTGGTTAAATAAATATATAAGTGAGCTTCTTTCAGTTGTTTAAAAATGAATGAGAAAACAGTTGGGATTTGTTTTTGTTTAAGAAATGTAACGAATGAATGTGAATCGATGAGCTTTTGATCAAGTCAATCTAGTTAAACTAATTAATGAATGAATGAATGAATGAATGAATGAATGAATGAATAAATTGTAGTTGGTTGTTAAATAGAAAGAAAAGAAAAGAAAATGTTGAAAATTTTTTTCCTCTTCATTTGAATTTCATCTTTGGCTTGGGAATGTATATGCTAGAACCTTTAGAACTCAGCATCATTATAGAGACTAGTTTACAATACCCTTTTGAAAGGGTTGTCTTTTGTGTATTTTTTTAAAGTGTGAAGGGGTGAAAAGTAAACAAAAACAATCAGCCTTTCAAAAAAATACGCGAAAAAATACAAAAAATTACGCGTTGTTAAAATATTCATCATGAAATATTGAAAGGATGATTTGTTTAAAAAAGGATCAATGAAAGCTTATAGGTTATGTATGCTACAGTTGCTACAGTTGCTGCTGGTGATGGTACAATTTTAAGAAAATAAAAATAAAATGCTATCTGTGTATGTGTTTACTTTTGTTTATATAAATTTATTGCTTGTATAAGATTTCTCTATAGTCATTAATCATCATTTACAAAACCTTTTTCTTTTTGTTATTAAGGGTATAAAGAGTTAAAGTTATTAGAATCTCCAATTTTCATCAACTGATTCAATAGCCCATTTAAATTTATCTCTTAATGTCTTTGTAAAGATTTTTTCAATTGGAACATCGAATTTCTTACAAAAGACAACTGATAATCTTGGATCAATATAATTAATCTTTGATGTACCTAAAGCAACTTGTGAATTATCTTCTTTATCCTTCATTTGTAAAGTTGCTGCTTCAATTCTTTGTTCAAGTTTAACAATTTGTTGTTCTAATCTTTCAACTGTCATTTTTTCTGGAACTATTGGTTTTCTAGTCTTTAATTCATGTTTATATTCCTTTTCTAATTCATCAACTTTCTTTAAATCTTCAAATAATTGTGATTGAGGTAATTCAGGTTCTTTATTTTCTCTCTTCTTTTCATTTTCTTTTTCAAATTTCTTTTTACATTTTTCACGTTCTCTTTCTAAGATAACTTTATGAATATGTAATTCATCTTCTTTTGTTAAATCATCTAATTCTTCAAAAAATTTTGGTTTTTGCTTTTTTAATTTTGGTTCTAATTCTAATAACATTCTTTTACATCTAATTTTTTGCCAAACCATTTCTTGAATTTTATCTTGAATCTTTTGCATCGATGCTTCATGACCTTTACCAACAGATCTTTGATGGTTACATAAAATAGCAACAGTTCTATTAGCAGCATTAAATTTAACAATTTTTTCAGCAACCGTACCTTCATTTGGAATTAAATCAAGCTGATCTTGCATTGTTTTTGAAGCATTATATGTACGGAAAACTTTAGCAGTTAATCCACTCATATATTGTTGTAAATGTTTGTTTAAAATTGATGGATCTAATCTATCAAAAAGATCATCACCTGGTCCCTTTGGTGGTTTTTTGAATAATTTCAAATTTTTAAAAACTTGTGGTTGAACTTCAACTTCTTGATAAAATCTAACAGAATCTTTACCTAAGAAATCAAATGCAACAGTACTTGGTGGAGTTAAAGTAACATGTTCATATCTTAATGAACAACAACCAACTGTATCAGCTTCATCTTCTGTTTTTTCACCACCTGCTCTTAAAGCAAAAACATCAATTAAATAAGTTGCAACAGCAATTTGACGATTTAACATAACTTGATCACGTAAAAGTAAATTATAATTTTTTCTGATTTTTTCAATATGATTCTTTAATTCTCTTGCCTTTTCAAATTTTTTAAAATCACTCATACCTTTTAATGATGAATTAGCTGCTAATCTAACATATTTTGTATTATTAAGAACATTTTCTTTCCACATTGCTAACCATGAAACTGTATTATCATGTCTAATTTCACCCCATTTATGACCTTCTGGAGCTGGTGGAACAATTGCATCTTTACCAAGATTTAAAATAACATCTTCAGGTTGAACTCTTCTTTTTAATTTACCAGTTCTTGGATGAGCACCACGACCTCTAAATAATCCTGGGGGTTCAATTCTAAAATTACCAACTTGTTCTTTTCTACCATTTAATAAACAAGTTTTATATTTTTCTTCAAATTCTTCCTTTTCTTCTTTTATCTTTTTCTTTTCAGCTTTTGTCATATTTTTCTTTTCTTCTCTTTTTGATTCAAAATAATTGAACATCTTTGTAAAATCACATTTATCAAATGATTTAATATCAACATTACATCCACCTGATTCTTCTAAAACTTTTAAAAAATCATGAAAGAAATTTTTTTGGAAAACTGGATTCTTTGCATGATCACTTTCTAACATTGCACCAAAGAAACCTGCAACTTCTTCTGCAGCAAGAGGTAAATTAACAGGTTTTCCATCGTAATAGAGTTTAATATGAGATGGTAAAGCTTCATATTCAGGTGGAAAAACAACACCATTATGTTCAAGTGTATCCCATTTGATTGAATCATCTTCCTTTTCTTCTTCCCACCATTTATAGACACCATCATCATCGTCACCATCATCGTCACCATCACCAGAATTTGGAGCTGGAGTTCCATCATTTGATTTATTTGATTTATTTGATTTATTTGTTTTCTTTGGTGAATTATTATTGATTTCTGATTTAATTTTCTTCTTTGGTTGTGATTTTGAACTTGAGATTGAAGAAGCTTTACGTTTTGTTGATTTAGGTTTTTGTGATTTGCCTAAAGCTTTATCAGAGTCATAATCATCATCACTACCACTACCACTACCATTAGACTTCTTGGAACCTTTCTTTGGAGAAACTTGTGATAATGGTAAATCATCATAATCATCATCATCTTCATCTTTTGGTGTCTTTAAATCTATAATAAAAAAAGATTGTTAGTACAATAAAAATTGGAAGGTCTACTTTACACAATGGATTGCAAAAGCGCTCTGAAAATTAGACATACTCTTTGGTTTTCTCTTGGAGAGAACGATATCATCTTCACTATCACTTGGCATTGTTAATCTTTATTTGCAAACACAACAGCTAAATAATTAGATGTCAAAATTGAAATTCATGTCGAAATTTTTTCTGATTTTTTTTTTTTTTTTTTAGATTTAACTATGAAAAGCTTTGAGTTGTTGCCAATTTGGGCTATAAAGTATGCATTTGACAGGTGTATAATAGTATTTAGAGTATCATATCTATTTAGTCTTTATATATATCCTTTTATTGTGTGAAAATAGCTAATTTTTTAAACAAATTGTTGATGATTTGTTGAGAGTAGTAAACAACTCAAAACACGTGATTAGTCACATGACTTGACTTGACCTGATCTGATATGATGATCCCTGAGTTAAACAATAGATATAAGGTATCTATACATAAGATACAAGTGTTTCCAGTTTTTTAGTTTGTTTGAAGCGTTGAACTTCTCGTGAAGTCTAGTATTTGTAGTTTGAGAGCCCTGATGTTAGTTCTTTCGCTCTTTTGTTCTTTAGTATCGATTAACATATAAATACTAGTTCAAAGAAAAAAGAGGTGCCAATTGTTTGGACTTGAACGTTAGTGGTCCAAGGAGCACCTCATCTGGCAAGTATCGCAGTAGTGTTGATATCCTTCTCTTTCAGGTTTCTTCATAATGTTTTCATTAATCTGTTTTAGGTTCTTCCTCTATTGTTGATTTTTTATGTTGATGTTTTTTGTTTACTTATTGCCCAATTCGGAGTTATAGATCAAGAAATGGAAACAAAATATAAGCTACTCAAAATCTTCTTTTCTTTTACACTCTGTCCATCCAGTAGACAACTACCTACACATTTTTATACCCCCTAAACCTTCTGTCACAACAACGCAGAAACAACTACTCTCTTATATACCCATACAGTTGTTATAACTTCAATCAGTTTGTTGTTATTTGTTGTTTCCTTTTTGGTTTTTTGAAATATCGTTTTTGTGTTTTCAATTAATATAATTAAGTTTTTTTTTTTTTTTAATTTGAACTTTCATCAATTCATTCCTTATTTCTTACTACTTTAAGTTCTTTCAACTATTACTCACTCTCTTTTGGTTTATTAGTTGATATCTCATCTCATCTCATCTTATTGTCATTGTCATTTCAATTATAATTTTATAATGGCAGCTTTAAGATCACAACCTTTACAAGCTTTAGGTGCCAAAGAATTGAATGCTAGATCCAAAATTCAAAATGTTACTCCATTAAAATCAACTAGAGCTCTAGAAAATGATAAAGTTGATGAAGTTGAACATCAAAAACAAAAAGATCAAGTCAAACCACAAAGAAAGAAGAAAGAAAAATTATCATCATTATGTAAAACACCGCCATCTTTAATTCGTACAAGAGCTGGTAAAGATTATAAAAGAGGTTTATTTTTAGGTGAAGGTGGTTTTGCTAGATGCTTTCAAATTAAAGATGATACTGGTAAATTGTTTGCTGCTAAAACAGTAGCTAAAGCTTCAATTAAAAATGATAAAACTAAAACTAAATTATTATCAGAAATTAAAATTCATAAAAGTATGCAACATCCAAATATCGTTCAATTCATTGATTGTTTTGAAGATGATACAAATGTTTACATACTATTAGAAATTTGTCCAAATCAATCTTTAATGGATTTATTAAAGAAAAGAAAACTTTTATCAGAACCTGAAGTTAGATTCTTTATGACTCAAATTATTGGTGGTATTAGACATATGCATACAAGAAGAGTTTTACATAGAGATCTTAAATTAGGTAATATCTTTTTTGATCCTGAAATGAATTTAAAAATTGGTGATTTTGGTTTAGCTGCTGTTTTACATTCTGATAAAGATCGTAAATATACTATTTGTGGTACTCCAAATTATATAGCTCCAGAAGTTTTAACTGGTAAAGAAACTGGTCATAGTTATGAAGTTGATATTTGGTCAATCGGTGTTATGATGTACGCTCTACTTCTTGGTAAACCACCTTTCCAATCAAAAGATGTTGATTTAATTTATGAAAGAATTAAACATAATGATTTTGATTTCCCAGAAAATAAATATATTTCACCAGAAGCTAAAGAACTAATTACTGATATTTTAACAACAAATCCATTAAAAAGACCAAGTTTAGATGAAATTTTAGAATATGATTTCTTTAAAGGTACTTTCCCAGATAGAATTACAGTTGAAACTTTAGTATCAACTCCTGATTTTAGTGATTTAGATGAACATCAATCTCATATGAATTGTTTAAATGCTAAAAAAGCTGCTGGTTTAATTCATTCATCAAGTAGAAATCCTGTTGAAATTTTAAAGACTGATTTAGAATCTGAAAGACCAAGAGCAATTTTACCACAATCATTATCACCTGATAATACAAAGAATAAATATCGTGAAGTTACTGATACAAATTCAAGATCAAGAAAATATATTTCTGATGATTCTCCAGCTAATAGTAAACTGGGAAAAGCCAGAAGATTAGACGATGATAAATCATCACAAAGAGCTACAAAATTAATAAAACTTTCTGATGCTGTTTTAAAACAAGAATGTACAAATACATTAAATGGTATTTCTATTGCAGAACGTCAATCAAGAATGAAAACAAAACATGATTCAAATGTTAATTTAAAAACACCTATTTTAATAAGTAAATGGGTTGATTATTCAAATAAACATGGATTTTCATATCAATTATCAACAGATGATGTTGGTGTTTTATTTAATGATGGTAACACACTGTTACGTATCAATCATACTGATAGTTTCTGGTATATAATCAATGACGTTAGGGAAGGTTGGGTTGCTTCAGAATATAAACTTGATTATATTCCAAGTGAACTTCAAAGACAAGTTGAAATTGCAGATTTTTTTGCAAGATATATGAAAGCTAATCTATGTAAAGTTTCAAATGAACATGTTGCTAGAGATCAAGAAGAAATATTTTTAAGAAGATATTCAAGATATGATCTTTATGTTATGTTTGAATTAAGTAATGGATCTTTCCAATTTAATTTTAGAGATCATCATAAGATTTGTATATCACAGACAGGTTCTGCAATCACATACATTTCACCTGAACGTTACTCTGAAACATATTCATTAGCAGATGTTATAAGGGAAGGTTGTTTCCCAAATTTGAATTTTGATATTGGATTAGATGAAAAACTTTCATTAATCAAAGATGCTCTTAAATCAAAAATCAATAATTAGTTTAATAAGAACAACAACAATTATATAAAAAAAAAAAAAATCCTGCATAATACCTTTTACTTCATCATTTATATAGTATATTCCTTTCTTTAGTTTTGTTTTGTTTTAGTGTTTTTCTTTATTAATTTTTGTTTCAAATCATTTTAATCATTTAGTAATCAATTTTCAGTTCTTCTGAACTTCAAATATTTAAATTTTTTTTGTTTACTCATTTTAGTCATTTTGGTAGTCACTATTACTATTGGTGAATTTACCTTATAATTAATATAGAATTACATCAGCTAATATTTAGAATTTAAATTTGTAGTTATTATTTTTGGGTAATATTGATTTTGGTGAATAAGAAACAAATTTTTACAGGATGAGTAAACTCAAAAGAGCATATACAGTGAATATGAATCATTTATAATACTATTATTTGATAAATTTTCATTATATTAAAGTTATGATATAACAATATATTTAAATTACTTTCATTGACCTTTTATTTTGAGTCTTTATCCTGATTCAAAATTTTATTATGAACTATCTAAAAATATATCAGACCAAGAAATAATTGGTCATTGGGTAAAAGGAAGGAATTGAAGTGGTATTACTGATAACTAAACTAAGAATTTTAAAGCAAAATATGATTCTTTAAATTGTTCAACAATTTAAACAAATATCAAAGAACAACAATTTATGTATATGAACTTTTTCTTCCCAAAACTATAGTACAACAACATGTAGAAAAAAATTAAAAAAAAAAAACTAAAATGAATACATAAACCATAATATTAAACAACATAATCTTCTGCATCATCAACCATATGTTTAAGAGCCCATTCATTTTGGAATTTTTGTCTCAAGATATGAATTTGATGAATAATACGATTACAAGCATTACTTAATGCAGTTCTTGGATTATAACCTTCTTCTGTTTGTATTCTCATCAAAAATCTAGCAAATAGAGGGTGTTCAACTTTATATGCAGCGAATAAGACTTTTGGATCATTTAATAGTTCTGCTCTTATTAGATTACCTAATGTATGATCTTCCTTTTCAAATGTTATCACAGCAGCATTAGGAACTTTTGGATCTGGATCTATTCTTATTTTAGGAACACCATCGGGTAGAATGAATAATTCAAAACGATCTGGTGCGTTCATTATGATGAGATTATTGTATGTGGTATATGTTTGAAGATTGAAAGTGTTGTTATTATGATGGGTTCTTTGTTAATTCAATTTTGAATATTTTGATGATAATCAGAGATCCGGGTAAATCAATTCCGACTTGCGGGTCACCCTCCCCGATTTTTTTGGCAGCTTAATTAAAAAAAATAATGAATATTTATCAGTACGTTTCTCAATTAAATTCTGTACAATACCAAAGATTTAGGGATTTATTGAAGATATATTAAACATCACAATTGATTCATTAGTACTCTTGCAAGATGCCTTCCCAAGATTCATGGAATGCTCAGAGCGATCCAAACGGTTCCAAAATACCTGGGATCCCTCCTTTACAACAGTATGTTAATTTTTCGTCCCTTTTTAGTTGAAACACACAAAGTATATCTATTAAAGTATCAGATTATAATATAAATACTATATTTGTTGTTATTATTTATATATAATGGTATCTCTGATCAAATATAGGATATTTGGTACTAACAAGAATGAATTTTTTTTTTTAGTCGTCAAGGACCACCTGTTTTACCACCACCTGCTAATCTTCAACCACTTGATAACAGTAAGTAGATAAAAAGCAAATTTTAATCATTTTACTTGGTTATCCAAGGAAATAATTACCTGTTTTTAATATAATTGATTCTTTTGATCCAAAGTTTAAAAAAATTGCATTTTAATTGAATAATCTGTTTATTCCTACAGTTAATAAATGATACTAACAGAAAAAAACTTATTAGACAATGGCTACTTTACTCTCCCTTCAATTAATCCAAATTTTATGAATGGTAATATGGCACCAATGCCTGTATGTATATAATTTTGAGCTGATAACACTAAATTATTTAGATTCTTTTACTAACAGAATTTATTTTATAATAGCTCTCAAATCCTTTCAAATCTGAAAATCCAACTCAATCAATTCCACCAAGTCAACAACATCAACCTATTCAAAGTCATAATCAAATGCCTATCCATACTCAACCACAAAAAGCTCAAGCTCAACAACTACTTCAACAACCTCAACAACCACAAGCTCCTCAACAACCTCAAGCTCCTCAGCAAAGCCAACAAGCACAACAACCTCAACAAGGTCAACAAGGTCAACAACCTATATTACCAAATAAAACTGGTCAAGCTGGAGCTACTACTGGAGCTGGATTACCTGCTTATAGGCCTTTGAATGTTAAAGATGCCTTAACATACTTGGACGAAGTCAAAACACAATTTTCTTCTCGTCCAGATGTTTACAACCACTTCCTTGATATCATGAAGGATTTCAAGACTCAAACAATCGATACTCCAGGTGTTATTGAACGTGTTTCAACTTTATTTAGAGGTCATCCAACGCTGATTCAAGGTTTCAATACATTTTTACCTCCTGGTTATAGAATTGAATGTTCATTAGACCCATCAGATCCAAATCCTATAAGAGTAACAACTCCTATGGGTACAACTACTACAGCTACTGGTGCTGTTCCACGTAATGAATCGTTAACTGGATCTTTTGATAATCGCTGGAAAATCAATCAAGTTGGTACTCCTCAAAATACAATCCACTCACATCAAGATCAACAACAATTACATAATCAACAACAGCAACAACAACAAGTTCAACGACAACAACAGCAACAAATACAATTACAACAGCAACAACAACAACAACAACAGCAACAGCAACAGCAACAACAACAGCAACAGCAAGCTCAGCAACAACAAACTCAACAACAAGAATGTTCTGACTCTTTCTACAAGCAAAATGGCCAACAGCAGCAACAACAAGCTCAACAACAGCAACAAGTTCAAGCCGTTGATGATCAAAATGGTGCTGATAGAAGATCAGCTGGACCTGTTGAGTTTAATCATGCTATTAATTATGTCAATAAAATTAAGGTTAGATATTTGAATAAACCTGATGTTTATAAACAATTTTTAGAGATTTTACAAACTTATCAAAGAGAACAAAAACCGATTGCTGAAGTTTATGCACAAGTTACTGCATTGTTCCAAAATGACCCTGATTTACTAAATGATTTCAAATTATTCTTACCTGATCCAAATGGTGTTCAACAACCAATTCCAGAATATCAACAACCACAACCTCAGGGACAAACTCAATTACCACCAGTTGGTAATTTTTCACCTCCAACTTCAGGTGCTAAACCAGGTCAAAAATCTACAAATGATCAAATCGCAAATTATGAAGAAGCTAAATATGCCGCTGGTGAAATTTCCACTTCTAATTTAAGATCATCTATTAGTTTAATTCCAAAACATAAATTCAATGATGATGTTAATCCAACTTTAGTTCCTGGGATTCCTGAACCTGTTGATCCTTCTAGTAACACATCTGATTTAGTTGATGAAATTAGTTTCTTTGATAAAGTAAAGAAAGCTATTGGATCAAAACAAATTTATAATGAATTTCTGAAAATGATAAACTTATTTAATCAAGATTTAATTGATGTTGAAACTTTAGTCCAAAGAGTTGAAGGATTTATTGGTTCAAACAGCGAAATATTTGAATGGTTCAAGAAGTTTGTAGGATATGATGGTCATCCTTTAAGTATTGAAAATATTACATATAAGAAGCATCAATTAGACTTACTACTATGTAAGCCTTATGGTCCAAGTTATAGAAAATTACCAAAGGTTGAAACATATATGCCATGTTCTGGTAGAGATGAAATGTGCTGGGAAGTTTTAAATGACGAATGGGTTGGTCATCCAACTTGGGCTTCTGAAGATTCTGGTTTCATTGCTCACCGTAAAAATCAATATGAAGAAATTTTATTTAGAATTGAAGAAGAAAGACATGAATATGACTTCTATATGGAATCAAACCTTAGAACAATACAAACTTTAGAAACCATTGCTAATAGAATTGCTAATATGACAAATGAAGAAAAATCAACTTTCAAGTTACCAAATGGTTTAGGTCATACATCTCAAACTATTTATAAAAAGGTCATTCGTAAAATTTATACAAAAGAAAAAGGTTTTGAAGTTATTGATGCCCTTCATAATAATCCAGTCGTTGCTGTACCTGTTGTATTAAAAAGATTAAAACAAAAAGATGAAGAATGGAGAAGAGCTCACCGTGAATGGAATAAAGTTTGGAGGGAAATGGAACAAAAAGTATTCTTCAAATCATTAGATCATTTAGGTTTAACTTTTAAACAAGCTGATAAGAAATTGTTAACTTCTAAACAATTGGTTTCCGAAATTAGTACAATTAAGATGGAACAAGTTAATAAAAGATTACATCCTTTAACACCAAAACCTCAAAAACAACTTGATTATAACTTTTTTGACAATGAAATTTTATTTGATATAACTAAGTTTGTTTTTGTCTTTTTAAATTCAGGTGTCTCTTATTCGACAAATGATAAGGTAAAGCTGTATCAAACTTTCAAATCATTCTTATCTACATTCTTTGCAATCAATAAAGCTGATTTAGAAGCTGCTCTTGCTAAAAGAATCAATTTGGATGAAACTGATAAATTGACTGAAGGTACTGAAAATGGTGATGCTAAAGATTCTGAAAATGATTCTTCTTCATCTACTCCAGAAATTGATTCATCACGTAAACGTCACAGAGAACCTGATTTATTGAAGGATGTTTTACGTAAATCTAAGTTACCAAAGAACAAAAAGGATGAATCTGAAAGTGATACTGATTCTATCAATCCTGATTCAGAATCTGAGGATAAGCAAGAAGAATTAAATGAAGATGCTTTTGAAGGCTTAAATGAAACATGGATTCAACCTTCAAACCCAGATCAGAGTGTTGTTGATCAAGTAAACACCAATAGAAAGAGATTTAACTTATTTGCAAATACAAATATCTATATTTTCTTCCGTCATTTAAGAGTTTTATATGATAGATTAAATGAAGTCAAGAATATAAATGAAGAAGTTACAAAAGACCTTGAATCAAGAACTACTGTTCAATTTGCTAAAGATTTAGATTTGATTTCTAACCAATTAGCTGATAAAGGTTTAGAATTTTCAAAAGGTGATGCTTATACACAATTATTAGAGCTTTCTGAAAAATTTATTGAGGGTCATATCGAACACCAATGGTTTGAAGAATCATTACGTCAAGCTTACCGTAATAGAGCCTATAAACTTTATACCATTGACAAAGTTACACAATCATTAGTTAAACATTTCCATTCTGTTTTCTCAGATCAACGTACATCTGAAATTTTATCATTATTTGAAAAGGATAGAAAGGCATCAACCACAAGTGCAAAAGATCAAATAATTTATAGAAATTCCGTTAGAGCATGTATGAATGCTGATGAAAATATGTTCAGAATTGAATACAACCAAGAAACACATCATGTAACGATCCAATATGTTGGATTAGATGATTTAACATTGAATAACCAAGCTACAGATGAGGAAAAATGGAATTATTACTTAACATCATATGTCATTACTCATCCAACTGAAAGTGTCAATTCAACTGAATTACGTATGCCATTCTTAAGAACTTCTATCAATGAAGATGATGATTCTGAAATTGAAGGTTACACTGATTCTCACTTAAAGATTAAGGTTGCTAAAGATTCATATAAATTATTTTTAGAAAAGAATGGTCGTGATGAATTTACACGTTTCTCAGTTTATAATAATCCAGTTAAGCAAAATAACAAGGAATGTACCATTTTATCAAAAGCAGTTCAAGATAAATTGGAATTCAGTTATGATAATGAAGCTGACAAGATAAAATTATCCGATGAAAGATTAGAAGCTTTAAAACAAGGTCCTGAAAAATTTAAAGAATTATTAAAGGTTCAAGATGAAATTACTGCTACTAAAGCTAGAGAAAGTGAAGAAGAAATAAATAAGACAAATGATGCTGATAGAACAATTGAAAAAGCTGATGAAACTGTTTCAGTAGTAGATACAGAGAAGAGACATATCAACACAGCAATTGCTTCTGTTATAGAACAAGATGTCACTGTTGATGCTGATTCTACTATTCCTCAAGATGATACTGAAATAAAAGGTAATGATACAACAACAGATGAAGTTATCAGTAAAGATCTGGGAACTGATTCTAATGTAGCCACAGCACCAGTTGATGGTAAGGATAAAGATGGTGATACTACTATGAAATAAGGGTCTATGTTTTTTTTTTGAATATTTGATTGGTATGTTTATTTTTGAATTGATATTATATTTTTATGTTTTTTTTTTTAATTGACAGTAAACGTAATATATTGGTAGGGGGAAATAATAACTTTATATAATGCTAATAATATTTATAATCATGTTTCAGTTCGTGTGACTTCATGTGAAGGTCTAAGTGTTTGTAATATATCATTTTCATCATCTTCTGCATCAATATCGACACCAAAATCTGAAAGGGTTTCACCAAACTCATTTGACCATTCTGTTCTTTTGGCTAATATTCTTGGATCTCTTGGAATTCTTCTTGAAATAACTGTTTCATTATCAATCATATCCACACTTCCATTAGTTGTTGATGTATTTTGGTTAATATTTTCAATGTTTTGATGTCCTCCATCAGGTGGCCAAGGTAAAGAACTTATATCTTGATCATTAACATTACAAAATTCATTCTTTGGGAAAATTAAACCATTACCTAAAGGCCTACCCCAAGGTAAAACCCAAGACCAAGGATAACCACAAGCTTGAAATAAATTTTCTAATGGATTTATATCATATGGGAAAACTATATCATCAATTGAGAATAACATTGGACCTCTTCTAGAGTTTTGTCTATATTCATCATCATTATCATCATCGTCTTCAGCAAAATCTCTTGAATAATCACTATATAATTGATTTCTTGTATCATCATAGTAGCTTCTTTGTAATTCTCTTAAAGCATTACTTGTTGGTGGTTCATTATGAGATGATGAAGTTTCTGAAACTAATTCTTTACCATAGAATAAACGATAATTATTTTTGATTTTCTCATATAATCGACCATTTTGCATTTGAGATTCTATTCTTTCAAATTCCCATGATTCAATTTGTGACATTCCATTAAACATTATAGCATAAATACATCTTGTGAAAAGGATTGAAATTGTTATTAAAACAAATGTACTTAATGGGAATAAAATTATTGTCATTGTTAATTGAGTTTTTGAAATCAAATATACTGGTAAATGTTTATCATCCCAATAAAATAATATTCTTTTAAATAGATAAAATGAAGTATAACTAGTTGTATAAATCACCCAAAGTAAAAATCTTAAAAAATGAGGCATATTACCATAACCAACACAATTAGCAGTCCAAGGACAATGATGATCCATCTTTAATACACAAGATTTACAAGATTTACAATGATGAGCTCTTTCAGGTTTATAAGATTCACATTTTTTACACCATCTTTTCCATTCACCTTTCTTTGGTTGAAATTCTTTTGGTGGTGAGCCTGGTGATTTAAGAATTGCAATTAAATAAGAAATCCAAATCATTGATATTGAAATTTCATACCAAATTTGTTGTTTCTTTGAAAGATCAACAGAGAAGATAAAGTAATGGCTGCCATAACCAATGAAAGAAATCAAAAAGCATGGTATAGCAAGACCTTGCCAGGGCTTTAGATTTATCTTCATTAGTTATTAAACTATCTATAAATTATTCAACAAATATAGTTTAAGTTTATATATAGAATTTTTGGTGTTTCTCAGGAAACATTTATTTTCAAATGTCACGTGATTTTAATGAGGTAGTGGCAGTACCAAAAATAACAGCAAGGTGTGACTTTACTGAGTTTTCACAGAAAATATAACAAGCTCTTATGGCCAAGTTGGTAAGGCGCTACACTAGTAATGTAGCGATCCTCAGTTCGAATCTGAGTGAGAGCATATTTTTTAATTTTTTTTTTTTGGTTTGTTATTTATAGTTAATAACGCCTGATTAATGGCTTTGAATAAGCTAATTACTATCTCTATTTAAGGTTCACAGCAAGAGTTACATAGGCTTTTAAATTATGTTACACGTCGTTAAGAAGTTCTTATATTTTCCAATTTCGCAACGCCAAAAAAAAAGCAAAAAAAAAAAAAAAAATCAAAAAATCAAGCAAAATTTGAGATATTTCATAACACAACAACTATTAATTATATAGTGTAGTCCATTTATAAATATAGTATTTACCTTCTACCACATATACAATGGATAAATCTACAATTGGTTTCATTGCATTTTTAGTTATTGCTCTAGTTTTTATAAAATGGTTTATTACATCTGATGATCAAGATGAAGAATTGATTGATGAAAGCATGAATCAATCACAAAGAAATACAAATCCAGTTGCTAATAATCAAGCTCAAAACCCTACTCCAACCAACCGCCCTGTGACAAATGATATGATTGAAATTGTTCAATCAATAGCTCCACGTTTAACAGTTGGCCAAATCAGATTGGATCTTCAAAGAACTGGATCAATCCAAACTACTGTTGATAGATATTTAGCAGAAGGTAATTTACCATATCCACCAAATGAAGTACCACCAGCTCAAAATGAAACAACAGATACAAGAAATACTCAAAATAATATAAAATCAGAAAATCTTTTAAAGAAATATGGAATTGATGCCAATAGTTTATCAGCTACTACTGGTTCATCTACAAAGACATGGTCAACTGATCCAGATGAAAGATCATCATTACTACAACAAAAAAAGGCTGAAATGATTTTAAAGGCTAGAAAGAGATTAGAGTCCCAATTAAAGAATGAACAAGATTTAAGTGGATTAACAAACAAAGAGCTTTAATTTCTAAAAAGAAAATACACACAAATATTGAGATAAAGGCACATAATTATTGATTGATTTGTATTGTCCTGGTTCCCTTTAATTCACTACAAAAAACACAACAATGATGACAAAGACAAAAATATTAATTTGTGTATTGGCTATTTTATGAAAACCCCTTTTTAAGATATTAATTCAACTAATCAATGTAGGTGTTATCTTCTTCTTCTTCTTTTTCACTGTTGGATTATGGATCACTGTTTCTGATTCATTCTTTGAAGGAATAATTTTTTCAGTAGTAGTTACATCATGTGATGTCTCTATAACTTCTTTTGATTCTTTTGAATTATTGAATTTTGGGAAACAGTTTAATATATTTGGAGTTGAATTATTTTCATTAGATTGTACTTTCTTTGGTTTTATATTTCCTGAAAAAATAGATGACGTTTTTGACGAAGATGAAGGTGAAGATAACTTTGTTGGTGTATCCAATATATTTATAACTTGAGTATTTGTTTCTTTAGGTATTAATTTTTTAATTGTAGGAGTAAATGATGTATCTGATGATTTGGATGGTGTAACTGATGAAACTAAAGTTTGATCTTGTATTAATTTTTTAATATCAACGTTAATTTTTTCACCAAATATACCTTTTTTGAATTTTAATATGGAACAGTAGCCATCTAGTGCACTTGTAATTAAAGATTGACCATCAGCGTTCCATGTTATATCAGATATCATACTAGAATGAATATTAGATACTGTACCTAATGGTTCTAAATGTTGTGTATCATAAATTAATACAGAATCCTTTGCTGCAATAGCAAATATCATTTTATAAGGCAATTCTAAAAATGTCTTCTTAGTTTCTTGATCATCATCTAATTTATAAAATATTGGTGAAAATGAAATTGCAATAGCAACTTTCTTTAATGATGGTATTTGTGCAATTGGTGATTTATTTAAACCCTTTCTTGAATATATAAAAACAGTATTTGTAACATCTTCAGAGTTATCTTCTGTTAAATTGGAATCTTTTGTAGCTTCTAAATTTGATGTAATTTTTGTTGGTGTTGAAGTTGAAGTTGAATTTGAGGTTGGTTGATTATTATTTTGTGAATTTTTGAAAATACCTGTTGGTGTAAGTAATAAACTTCCATCTGGTGAAAATGTAAGTCTTCTAAAGAAACTGTTTAATGTATCTGATTGATAAATAATTGATGATTTTAGAGTATCAAAATTTAAAATTTTTGTACTAGTATTAGATTCATATTTATAAACTGGAAGTTCTGCTCGACTAATTTTATGGAAAATTGATGGAATATTTGTGACAGGATCCAAATTGTATACAATAACAGATCTATCAGCAGATTGAGTAGCAATGAATTGATTTAATGGATCCCATGCAACACCTTGAACATAATAATTGTGATCAGAAAGATGTGCTAATTGTTTCCCTGTTGCAACTTCAAAAATTCTAGAATTATTATCTAATGAACCTGCAAGAATGTATTTTGAATCTGGAGACCATGAAATATCATATATTTCAGAAGCTGATGTTCTTAGACTTGATTTTAAAGACCAACTTTCTTTTATTTCATCATCAGCGTCTTGACCAAATTCTTTTAAGATTTGATCAGATTTTAACCAAATTAAAATGGCACCATCATCACCAGCTGTTGCTAACATTTTACCAGTAGGATCAAACCTTACTGCATTAACTGTTTGTGTATGTCTTGCTAGGGTTGACAGATAATCAACTGTATAAGTACCATTTTCATTTTCAATTAGCTGCCAAACTCTAACGTTTTTATCAGCTCCACCAGTGATTAGTCTTTCTGAACGATTTCCTTTGGAAGAAGGTTGGAAGTTACAACTATAAATATCTGCTTCATCTTCATGCCAACGGACGTTTAAAGGAATAGCTTCCATTGTGATGATATATATTTGATAAGTGCTTTAATTGTATAATGATTAGTTGCCTAGCTGTTGCTGTTAATGTTTTCTTTACGCGTAATAATTTTTTTTTCAAGATGATAGAATTTCTGGACGTGTTAGATTAAATGCTAAAGATTTTATTGTATTTGTCCAAATTTTGAAATGTTGAAGAGGAATATTTGTGTGAAAACTTTATTAATCAAGAGAATATATTGACTATATTTTATCATATTATTTTCAAATCAATAAACCTCTAAATTAGTCTACAAATTAAGATATTAGTCGAAATTATATACATTTCTCTCTTTTTTCTGGTTTTAGCAAATCTGCCAATTTACCCAAAACGGTAAAAAGTAAATAAATAATAAAGATGAAAAATTGTTTACAAAATTCAAAAAGCCAAAAAAAAAAAAACAAATCACACTTAAAACCTTCCTTTCTAGAAAGGTTCTGATAGTATCTCAATTCTTTAAAACATCTATCACCATTTCCATTAGAAATGCCTAAAAAGCCTAAGACTGATGCCATCGAATTCCTAAGAGGTATGTACCAGTATTGATTTTTGTGTTTTGATGTGATTGTTTTATAAAATAAACTAACAGAATTTCAAATTAATAGGACGTATCTATCTTGGAGTTTATGATTATCATCCAGAAGATTCAGATGACTTTGTCTACTTCACTGTGGAAGACTCTTTGCCATACAATGCATTCCATTTAGACTTTGGTCCTTTACATATTGGCCATCTTTATAGATTTGCTGTTGTTTTACATAATATCTTAAATGAACATAGTAATCAAGGTAAAGCTGTTGTTTTCTATTCATCATCAGACTCAAAACAAAGAACTAATGCTGCTTGTTTATTATCATGCTATATGGTTCTAGTTCAATCTTGGTCACCTCATCAAGTTCTACAACCTTTAGCACAAATTGATCCTCCATTTATGGGTTTCAGAGATGCAGGTTATAGTCACGCTGATTTTGAAATCACAATTCAAGATATTGTTTATGGTCTTTGGAGAGCTAAAGAAAGAGGTATGATTGATATAACTAATTTCAATCTTGAAGAATATGAACAATATGAAAGAGTTGATCAAGGTGATTTCAACGTAATTTCAAAAGATTTTATTGCATTTGCATCCCCACAACAACAAAAAACAGTAATAAATCAACCGTTTAGAAAAGTTTTAAGTTATTTCACAGAACATGACGTTAAAATGGTTGTTCGTTTAAACTCACATTTATATAATAAAGATGAATTTGTTAACAGAGGTATTCAACATATAGATATGATTTTTGATGATGGTACTTGTCCCACAATGGACATAGTAAAAGATTTTATTGGGGTAGCTGAAGGTGTTATTAAGAATGGTGGTAAAATTGCTGTTCATTGTAAAGCTGGCCTTGGTAGAACAGGTTGTTTGATTGGTGCTCATTTGATATATACACATGGATTTACCGCTAATGAATGTATTGCTTATATGAGAATGATTAGACCAGGTATGGTTGTTGGTCCTCAACAACATTGGTTATATTTACATCAAAATGAATTTAGAGAATGGAAATTCACAATGGTCTTAGATAATGCCCCATTAGAAAGATTGAATGGTTTCACTTCATTAATAAGTTATGATGATTACAAAAAGAAAAAGAATAAATTGCTTGATATTCAATCATCAACTGATTCACCTTCAACACCAATCAGAAGAAAGGTTAGTATTGGTACTTCAAATCTTCACAGAAGTGTTCATAAAGCTGTACCTGATCAATCACCTGGTCAACCTCGTAAATATAAAACTGCTGCTCATAGTACATCTAATTATAATACGAATTCAGATGATGATGAAGCTAATGAAAAAGATAATAATGATACCTCTTCAGCTAGTGTTTCATATACAAAGACAGTTACAACTACTAAAACAACAACAATATCGTCTCCTCCAAACTCTAAAGATTCTTCAAATACATTGCCTAAACAAAGAGCAAGAGTTACATCTGGTGCTCGTGTTAGATCTAAATTAGCTACTCAAACAGTTGGTGGCATCATTGGTAATGCTGGTGTAAGAAAAACTTCATCAAGATCTACAAGCGGTACCATTAATGCAAAATTATTAAAATGATATAAGCATACAAACCATTTAAATAGACACCCGAATGATTCCATAAGTTATATTAATTAATTTTAATTAATTTTAATTAATTGTAGTATTATCAATTCTCATTTGTAGTGGCTGGTGATTTTTCACTTGCCACAGATTCTTTTAAAAAAAAATATAAAACATGAGAACCAATTATTTGATTCATTTGTTATTTCTTCTAAAATTAGTGATCAATTCAATAAAAAGATGGAGGAACAAGTCTTTCAAGATGAATGTAATAAAATTCTAGATGATGATTCCATTTTTGAAGAAGATAAAATTGATTTATTAGAAGATCTTGTACTGAAAAAGTATAATTGTTCTTCAAAGAAGGCCGAATCAATTATAATGAATATCTTATGGAAACATAAAGACCCAAATACTAAAAAAAAGTCTGTTATTATCAAAGAAGAAGAATTAGAATTTAAAATTGATATAGATGCAATTGAAAAAAGAATAAAGGCTGAAAGAGAAAAGAATAAGTTAGAATCAGATCAAGTCAAGTCCGATATAAATGTTCAAGAACCAAATAACAATAAAATATATACTCCACCAAGCAATATAAAGACAGTACCTCATAGTTATACTTCAACTGTTGATAAAAAAAATTCAATAAATATACTTCCTATTAACAAACTGGAATCAATTTTCAATGGTGCTGTGTCCACTCAAACAATTGAACATGCTTTAAAAGTTAATGGGTATGATGTTCTAAATAGTGCAAATTATCTTGTTGAACGTCTAAAAGATCAACAAAAGGGAGAAACAGCTATAAAACCTACTAGCACCTTTGAAATTGAAGCCCCAATCCAAAATTCTTCATCTATAGAGTCTGCATCATTAACAACAACACCAGAACCATTTTTTTCAGTTGATAAAAAGAACAATATACCATGTTCTCATTTTTTAAAAACTGGAGTTTGCCATAAGTATGATTGTCAATTTAGTCATGATATAAACTCAAGAGTATGTAGATTTTGGCTCAAGGGTAGTTGCTTAGCAGGTGATACATGTCCATTTTCACATACCATTGCTCAATTAGAAAGTACACCATGTGTTCCCTCATCAAAAAGTTCGGAATCAACAATCTCATCAACATCATCATCAAACACAACTGCTTCAACAATGTCTACAACTGGTCCATCAAAGTTTTCATCTTTTTCATTAAAAGAAAATTTTGAAAAAGTTCAACCTTTCATTCCAAATTCTAATGTTTCAAGTGGCATTAAAATTGTTAAACCAATAGTAAAACCAAGATTTTTACCATGGGAGAATGATACTATTCCTGAACTAGTAGAGTATACCAAGTTTAAAATTATTGCAAATAAGAGTGAAATACAAAGATTTAAGAATCATAAATTATCAACAGATGCATTTTTAGCCAATGAAGCTGCTAAAGCTAAGAAATTAAGTAATAAAGCTCATGAACTTGAAGATAAGTATTATGATTATTTAAAGAAAGCAGATGATGAATTATTTAAGTATAGTAAGAAAGTACCAAATGAGGTATGGTTTGATATGCATGGTTATGAATTTAATCAAGCTGTTGGTCAATTAGAAGCTAATATTGATGAAGTGAAGAAACAATATCCTACAGGTTCTAAAACTATATATATTATTATTCCAAATCTTTCAACAAATCCTAATGGTTACAAAAAGACAACAAAACCATTAACAATTTGGCTGGATTATCAAATGTTCAGATGGCAATTATTTTCCAGTGTAAATGGCCAAAATGGGTCAGTTATAGGGATAGATCCATGGCCTACATTATAAATTATTCATGAAAAAAAAAAAAACAAAAAAACAAAAAAACAGATTCTTATTTATGCTAATATATACAATTTTCTCTCTTCAATACTATTTATTAATGTACTACAACTTAATATTGTTGAATAGCTTCTTCAAGATCACTTATAGACTTTAATAAGTTTTCATGACTTAAAATAATAAAAGTTTGAGCAATACCATTTCTTGATTCTAATTGTATGTTTAATTTAGCATTATTTTCAAAAATACTATCTTCATAATGATAGAAATCGAATTCGACAGTTTTAATTCTTTTATTTGATGAACTTTCATCATTAACTTCATACTTTCTTGATGGAATCAAATAGTTATCAAAATGTTCACCATTAGCCTTTTCAACTTCTTCTAAGACAATTTTGTATAAAGCTGGAATAACTTGAATAGGCATATTAATCAATCTTTCACTCATTAGTAAACAGTTTGATTTATTTGAAATACCATTTAAAAATGAGCTTAATTCAGGGTTTGATTTATGAATATATTTGAAGTAATCTGATGATTTAGCATCTTTGAAACTTATTGGAGCTAAGAAAGCATATGGATCTGATTCTTTACCGTCAGTTTTAATTGTTGTAGTTGAGCTTTCTAAAATCAAATCTGTTAAAGGAGATAATTGAAGTTTCTTAGAATCTTCACCTATTAGTTGTCTCAACAAGTTTTTTGTTGCATGGAAATCTACATCTTTATCAACATCAAAGAAATCAAAATCAATATTTATAATTTCATCTTCTGAATCATTTTTTTCAAGTTCATCTTCATTTTCAGAGTCTGTTGAACTGATATCAATGTCTGAATCTTCTTCTTTTTGATCTTGAATAGTTCTTTTAGCCATGTTGTCCTAATACTTGTTATTGTAGGTAACAAACATCATCGCTTTAAACAAAAAAATTTGATATAAATTTATTTTTCTTGCGGCTGGTGAATTTTTTTGGAGCGGCTGGTTTAAATGAAGATGTAATTTTTTTTTTTTATAAATATCAATTTATTTCAATATATTTTTATTATCATATTTAAATATTGATACTACAAACTAACCAATGCCTATAGTTGGGAACTATTCTTCGTCATCATCTTCAGAAGAGGACGGTTTCAGTGACAATGAGACGATAAGGAACCATGTCATGAAACTAAATCCTGCCCCTGTTTTATCAAATTCAACTGCATTAACAACATCAAGAGCTCATAATACTTCAAAGAAATTAGTTTCAGGTTTCATTCAAAGTGAAGATATTGACGAACAAACTTTTGCCTTGAATAAGAAGTCATTTGATAGACTTGGATACACAACTGATAAAAATAACAATATAATTGGAAATTTAGAACTTGCAAATAAAAACAATAAAAGAAATTTAAGAGATTTACGTTCAAAGAAGAATGAGGCTAAAACTATTAAACAAAAAAGAAAAAAGTTAAATAACAATGGAAGCTATATTGGACCATGGGCAAAATATAATAACAATTCAAGTAGTGATGATGAAGAAATACAGAAAGAAGAAGAAGAAGAAGAAGAAGAAGAAGAATCAAATCATGAAGCAATACCAAAAACCCATATAGATAGTGATACTGAAGAAAATGATGAGAAAGATACTGAAACAACTGAATTCTTAGGCTCAGAAGAATTTGATTATCAAGGAAGAACATACATGCACATCCCATATGGATCATCCAATTCACCTAATGAATGTTTTACACCTAAAAGAGTTATTCATACTTGGAAAGGTCATCAACATGGTACTAATAAACTTGAATTATTTCCAAAATCAAACCATCTTTTATTATCTTGTGGTAATGATTCAAAGGTCTTTATATGGTCTGTTAATGGGAAAAAAGAATTATTAAGAGGTTATTATGGTCATTCTAAACCGATTAAAGATGTCAACTTTAGTAATGATGGTAAACAGATATTGAGTACAAGTTATGATAAAACTTGTAAATTATGGGATACAGAGACTGGTAAATGTCTATATAAGACTAATGTTAGATCAGTAGCAAATTGCATTAAGTTTAATCCAATTGATAATAATGAATTTTTAATAGGGTCTATAGATCATAAAATTTCACATTATGATATAAGGGCAAATCAAAAAGTTCAAACTTATGATCATCATTTAGGTTCAATTAATAGTTTAACATTTTTAAAAGAAAGCAAAAGATTTATATCAACATCTGAAGATAAAACAGTTAGAATTTGGGATTTACATATTAATATACCCATAAAATTAATATCAGATCCAACAATGCATGCTATCTCTACTACACGAGTCCATCCAAGCAATCATTATTTTGCTGCTCAATCAATGGATAATACAATTTTATGTTATTACAATAAAGAAAGATACAGAACAAATAAAAACAAATTATTTACTGGTCATAATTGTGCAGGTTATGGTATTGGTATTGATTTTAGTCCTGATGGTAAAAATTTAGTTAGTGGTGATTCTAATGGTAATATGTTATTCTGGGATTGGAAAACTTGTAAATTAGTCAAAAAATTGAAAGTTGATGATAAAGCTATAACTCAAGTCGTTTGGAATACTAATGAAGTTAGTAGAGTTGTTTGTTCTGGATCTTCTGGTAAAATATTTTATTACGAATAATGAACTTTAATATTTATATAGAGAAATTCTACATTTGAATGAAAAAAAAAAAAATAGATTTTAATGACTAAATTAAAATATGAATTGGATATGATAAGAAGAGTCAAATTTTGATTTTGTGCAAAACAAATTATGCGTAGAATGAAACAGATTTTGATTTTCTAGCTTGTACTTCACCAATAGCTTCAATAAAATCTTCATGTTTAACACTTGATTGACCATTTCTTAATGCAATCATACCAGCTTCAACTACAACAGCTCTTAATTGAGCACCATTAAATTCATCTGTAGATCTTGCTAATTCTTGCCAGTTGATAGCACCATCAACTGTCATTTTTCTTGAATGGATTTGTAGAATTGAGGCTCTAGCTTCTTCTGTTGGTAATGGAAATTCAATTTTTCTATCTAATCTACCAGATCTTAATAATGCAGGATCTAAAACATCAACTCTATTTGTTGCAGCTAAAACCTTAACACGGTCATCAGAACCAAAACCATCTAATTGATTTAATAATTCCAACATTGTTCTTTGAACTTCTCTATCACCTGATTTATCAGAATCGAATCTCTTTGTACCAATAGCATCTAATTCATCAATAAATATAATTGTTGGAGCCTTTTCTTTAGCTAATGCAAAAGCATCTCTTATTAATTTAGCACCATCACCAATAAACATTTGAACTAATTGTGGAGCAGCTAATTTCAAAAATGTAGCATTTGACTGTGCAGCACAAGCTCTTGCTAATAAAGTTTTACCTGTACCTGGTGGACCATACATTAATGCACCCTTTGGAGCTTTTATACCTAAAGTCTTGAATTTTTCTGCTTGCTTCATTGGTAATACTATAGCTTCAACTAATTCTTCAATTTGTTTATCTAAACCACCAATATCTGAATATGTTTCTGTTGGTTTTTCTTCAACTTCCATAGTTTTAACTCTTGCATCATATTCTGCTGGTAATTTATCTAAAACTAAATATGAATCTTTATTAACACCAATCAAGTCATTTGGTTTTAATTCATTAGAGTCAACTAAACCAATCATTGGTAAAAATACTGTTTGTCTAGTTGAAGTTTTAATAACGGCTGATTTACCTACTCTTGTAGAATCTAAATCTATATTGGCACCTTGGTTTTTAGCATCTTCTTCAGCTTCTACATCCAATAATTCCACAATGTTTCCCACTAGATAAGGTAATTGCTTATTATTATCTATTTTTTCCTTATTATCTTTTATTTTATCTAACATTACTTGCTTATCATGAACTAATCTTTGTAATTCTGATCTCATTATTTTTATATCATTGTCCAATAATCTTGTTCTATTAACGATATCTTCAGTGGTTGAATTTAAAATATCTTGATCCAATTCTAATTCCTCAGGTTGAGGTTGGGCAGCAACTTCTTCTAAAGTAGACATTTCTAACAATTGATTTTATTTGTTTAAATGTTTGTAGTGTTGTTAAAGTTATAAAGTTATTGTTTTGCCACTCTTTTTCAGTAATTTTGTTGAACTTAAGTCACGTGATAGAATTAAATAAACAAAAGTCGCTTATCCGGGTAAATTTGGTAAGCGAACGCTTTTTCAAGCTACTAATTGAGAAATACACATAATACATAATCTATATAATCACTATTATTCAATATTTGAAGTAAGTTTTTATATAATCAAATGCAGATTCTACAGAGAATTATCTCGAAATTTTTCATTAATACTTGAATTTGAAAATCTAAAAGCATAAGGTATAGTATCTATCAACTGGATCTTATCTTTCATCACCTTAATGAGTTGAGTAAACTTAATTTATATTTGATTATTTTGATTTCGATTTCGATTTCTATAATTAATATAACTCTCTTATTCTTTTGTGAGGTAGCATCCATGATACAAGTGTAGGCTTCCTCTTTTTAACTACACAGTAAACAATTATTAATCTCATTTTTCTATATTGTTTTTTGAGTTCAAATTAGTTTTTGCGTAAGTCACTAAAATCATTAATTATTTTCATATCTCTATCTAAATAAACATATCAATCATTCATCATCATTAACAAATTCATTATCATACAAGACTCTATTAACATCTGTTATTCTTAAATCAAATACACCATTTGTTTCGATCCAACCATATTTTTTAATATTATTTTCCATTACAGAATCTTCATCAACAATTGTGTTAATACTATCTAATGGAATTGTCTCCTTTTCCATGTTCCATAATTGTAATCCTAAATAGATATACAACATTAACATTAAAAACCCTGCACTTGATACAAGACTCCAAATTCTTGATGGATAATAATAAATTCCCATATAATTTAACCATGTCTTTGGTAAAAATGTCCAAATTAGAAATGTTGTATGAATTAATGTAATTATAATATAAGTACCATAACCTCTATATTCAGTTAATGGAATAACTTGGTTAGATATAGTAACATCAGATTCTCTTGCTAAAATATCTGTAATCTTATAATTTGGTAAATTAGTATCTTTATTAAGATTTGGATAAATAATATCTTCATATTCTAATCCATGTTGTTGTTTTTCAAATGATATCGTTGTTGATTCATCATATTGATTCAATGTTTTGAGAGAAGGTGATGAAAGAGAAGGTTGTAATCTTATATTAGTGTTCAGACGTGGTAGTTTGCTCACCATTTCTATATTTTTGGTAGTCTTTCTTTTAAAATGAGTTGTTATTTATTAGAATTTTGAATATTTGTGGCAAAAATTAAAAAAAAAATAATTAAATATAAGTAAATGCTACAAAACCAGACATTCCATTTTGTAAGGTATTATGGTTTAAATCAACTAATGTATCCTTAAATTAGGTATGAAGTATACATATAACTATTATATTGTATACATATATATATATATATATATGAATAAACTTTTAAATAGCTTGAAATCCCCTCAAACATTTTTTTTTTCAATTGTCTTCCTGTTTTCAGTAAATTTAATTGTAGCAAATTTAAATAGAGAAAACAGTTATAGTATTCAGTCGATAGATAGATACAGATAAGATTGAGAATTATAAATTTACATGTATATAAAATAAAACCAAATAAAAAAAAACAATTAGGATAATTAGATTATTGATGTAAAAACTTAAATAAATATATAACTAAAATCTCTTTACCTCCCCAAGATATATAAAACAAAATGATAATAGGTAATATTCATAAAAAAGACATATAGTGATTTAACTTTCTGTAGTATTTTCCTTTGGTTTATTAAAAACACGACTAACATTTGGTGTATGTCTACCTCTTCCTCTACCTCTATCTCTGTCTCTACCTCTTGATTCTCTAAAACCTCTGAAACTTGATGTAGTATTTCTTTGTGTTGGTTCATTGATTGAAGTAGCAGTATCAGTTGGTGTTGTACTAGTTGATACTTCTGGAATAATCTCTACCTTTGTTTCTTCTTTAACAATTTTATCAGGACTTGATTCTTTCTTTGAATTAAATTTCTTTGATTTATTATTTGTAATGATTTTTGATTTTTTATTAATAGATTCTTCACTACTTTCTTTATCAGATATTATAGTTTCTTTATAAGCATTCTTCTTTGTTGATGATTTCTCCTTCTTATATTTACTTGATTTTTTTCCAATTTCTGGTTCATTAACATCACTACTATTACTTATATTAGTTTCAACTTTTTCTGTAATGATAACAGGTGGTGTTGATTTCTTGTTATTTGCTTCAGGTGAATTAGATTTAGATTTTGGTTCTTTCTTAAATTTGGATCTAACTTTTTCCTTAGGTTTAATAACTTCTGTTTTATTTTCAGTTATGATAGGATTCTCTTTCTCTTGTAAATTTGATGATTCTGTAACTTCAGATCCATCATTAGGAGTTGTAGTTTCTTTAATAACTTTATCTTCATCTTTCTTATTATTAAATATCACTGAAATATTAAAATTTGGTTTTTTATATTCATTCTTCTTAAATGATTTCTTATCATTATTTGAATCTTCAACGATTGGTTTAGATGATGATGATGATGATGATGATGGTGATGATGAGTCAACATTTTGATCTTTTGGGATTTCAGCTGTGGGCTTTGTTTCATCAATTTCTTTAATTGTCTCTGTATCTGTCTTTCTAATAATATGAACATCTTCAGCTTTAACTAAATGTTTCTTCTTTAATACTATTTTATCTTTAACTCCATTCTTTTTACCAGATTCATCATTTTTATTGATACCATTTGTTGATTTATTACCATTACCATTAGTATTTAAAACATTTGATAATGTTGATGTTGGAGTTGACCATGCTGTTTCCTTTGGAATTTCTGCAGGTTTCAATGCTTTATTATTAGTATTTGAAGATGATGAAGCAGTTGTTGAGTCTTTTGATCTAGGATTTGTCTTAACTTTTGGAATTGAAGGTATGGATGATTTTGATTGTTTATTATTAACTGTAGGTTGAAGTTTTGAACTTTTTTGTTCAGATTTGATTTCATTTTCTTCATTTAATCCATGACCAAGAGTTCTATAAGTATTTGGACCAATTTCTAAATCTTTTAACTTCTTTTTAATTTCCAATTGTTTTGATAATGTATCAACAGGTTTTGCAGCACCAAATGGGTTTGGTTTTGTATGAACTTTTGGAGTTACAGTTTGTGGAGGTATTTGTTGTTGAGAAGGTAAAGGTAAATCATGATCAATTGGTAATGAATGATTATGATTATTATTATTATTATTATTATTATTATTATTATTATTATTATGATTATGATTATGATTATGATTATGATTACTATTATTATTATTATTATTGTTATTATTATTATTATTATTATTATTATTATTATTATTATCATTATTATTATTATCATTATTATAATCATAATTATGGTTATGGTTATGGTTATGGTTATGGTTATGGTTATGGCTATGGTTATAGTTATGATTATAATTATGATTATGATTATAAGTATTGTTTAAACCACCAATATGTTTTGGAGGATGTGAAAAAGTTGGAAGTATTTCTGAATGATATAATAAATTAAATTTTGAAGTATCAACAGGTTTAGCAGAACCAAAAGGATTTGGTTTTGGTTCCCTTTTTAAAATTGTACCTTGAGATTGAGATTGTAAATTTGAAGAATTTGAAGTTTGATTATAAGACATCAGAGGAGTAAACCTTGATTGTTGTGATTGTTGTTGTCTTAGATTCAAAGAAATTGAAGGATCATTAGATTCATTTAATTTTTGATTAAATTCAATATAAGTTTGAAAATCTGCGAAATTTCCAACATTAGTATCAATTTTACCCTGAATTGGATTAATTCTAATATTCCAATTTAATACTTCATCAATATCTTGAGGACTATTTAATTCAATAAATGCAACTTTAAAATTCTTATTAATAACTTGATTTGGATCAATATGAACTTTATCTAAATTAATTTCCCAAAATATTTTAAATTTAATAAATCCCATAAATCTTGAATTAAAAATTTCTTTAATCTCTGTATCACCAAAATTCTTTGGTATATTACTAAGTTTAATTATATATGGTGGACCTTGATGATTTGAATGAATTTGAGGTTTATTAATATGACTATTGGAATTATGATTGTGATGACCATAGTTATTATTATTATTATTATTATTATTATTATTATTATTGTTATATGATGAATAAGAATTGTTGTTATGGTAATGGTTATCATGATAATGATGAGATCCACCAGTTGGAATTGAGATACTTATAGAACTATAATCAATATCATCATCATCATCTGCCCAACTTTCAGCTAATAAAATGTGGAATGATGTTAGTACACTACTTTATCTCAATGTTTCTTTAAATTAGTTAAAGAGTGATATAGGTAAAATGAATAACTTACAAGTTTGAGCCATAAATTCTTGAATTGACAACTTTTTCTTTGTTGCTAAAAACATATTAAAATAATTGTTAGTTTTTCAACACACACACTCTCTCCTTGTTATCATAAGACTCATTTTTTTTTTAGGAACAACCCACACAAAACAAAACAAAACAAAAATAAAGGGATGAATTGATGATAGTTTTGTGAGGTGATGAATTGATGAATACTTACACATTATGAATGAATGTTTGTATTTTATTCTTTTGATCTTATTATGGATTAGCCAGTTGTAAATTTAAATATTTGTGCTAAGTTTTATAAATTATAATTGCGTTTTTTTTTTTACGTATAAGGAAGATATCAATAGAACTAAAAATAAACGCAGGGATTGAGTTTCTAACTTGAGATTTAGATGATTGTGTGAAAATATAGAGTGAATAATGGGTATAAATAAATAACAGAAACTTTCTTCCACTTTCTTGTATAATTTTTATAATTTTTAAAGATAAAATTTTTTAAAAAATTTTTGGTCCCTTTTTTTATCTCTTTAACTTTTTTTATTTATTTTTTTTTTTTTTTTAAAAAAAACAACAAAAGTTCCTTTTTGAATTTCGAGGGTTTGTAGTCGGATTTCTTTATTTTATGTTATTTGTAGTTGTTAGAATGTGTGGAATGTATTGAAATAGTTATTATTTGTTTGTAGTAAATATTATGTGTTTTCCAATACTGTTTCTATTGTGAATATATATATAGACAGCAATTATCTACTATTATATCCGGCGTTATTACGGAGTTAATGATTTTTTCTTTTATTTTATAATAAATAATAACAAAAAAAGTTCAATTTAATTCAAAAATCTTTTTAATCAAAAATCATTAACAATTTTTAATAAAATTATGGTATGTTGTTTGAAGAATCAACTAGTACAAATTATGCAGATATACTAACAAATGAAACTAATTATAGTCCAAAAACAAAGCAAAAGTCAAAGTCAACTCAAGAATCACAGTACGAAAGATTAATGATTTTATAAAACCTACAAAGATACCAAATAATATTGAAGATGAAATATTAGATATATTTGCAAATTATTCAATGGATCAAGATATGACTACAGATAATTTACAAGATTTTTTTAAAGAATTGTTGATACCCAAACATTATATTATAGGAAATAAATATTTAAATGATTCTTTATTAACAGTTGAAGGAACAAATATAATTGATTTTGATAAATTATTAATTATTTCATATCAATTAATAATATTTAGGAATAATGATTTAGAGATAAGAGATAATTGGAAATTGTTTACAAATAATAAAGATATAAATTCAAAAATTGATTTTACAAAACTTCGAAATTTAAATAAAGAATTAAATACAAATATTAAAGATAGTTTATTATTAGATATGATATCTGTTGCTACAAATGGGAAAACAATTAATGTAAGAATAGTTGATTTTGCTTATATTTTGGGTAAAATGGGTCAATTATCTTGAAGTTGAATTACAATAAAAATATCATTTAGATATAATTTAAAACATATTTAATCTCTATAAAGTTTATAAGATATTTTTTATTCAATTTTTCACTTTAATTATTGGTGTCTTTTTTTTTTTTTTTTTTTTCTACTATAAAATACAAATTAAAAATTTAAAAATATTATGCAATTGTGCAATTATTAATAATAATATATAAGGGGTGATGTTTTTTTAAAAGGTTTGTAAAGTAATGATACAGTTTTTAACGTGGCAAAGAATTGATAGTTGTTTTTTCTTTCTTCTTTTTATTTTATTTTATTTTATTTTATTTCAAGCAAAAGAAAAATTTTTTTTAATATGCAATGAACAAAAATAAATCTAAATAATATGTTTTGATTTGAAATAATTTCTTAAATAGTTTAATTGCCATGCACCTAAAGATACTAATGCAATAATTGTAAGCAGAGAGAAGTTTCTAATTCTTCTATTTGTAGATTCATTTGTATCTCTTAATCTTTCTTCTCTTTGTTTTAAATAATCTAATTCACTTACAATTTCATTAGTTAATTCCTCAATTTTTCTTAATTCAACTTCAACAGGTTTTAATTTTTCAGCAGCTTGAATAGCATTCCAATCTCTAGCAGCTGAACCTGCTTCAATATCAATTTCAATATCTCTTGTTAATTTAGCATTCTTCTTTTTGGCACGAACTAATGTATTTTCAAAACAGACATCAAAGGCAGCACTAGCATGGGCATTAAAAGCAACTCTAACTTCACCAGCAAAATCTTTCTTCTTACGATACTCATTTCCAACACTGTCTTGGATATAAAAATTTAATCTTTGACCATCACCAACTTGACCTGAAGATTGAATATTTACAACAACTAATTGACCTTCACTAATGAAATCACGTATACAGACTGGAGGTTGAGAATTTTCTGGAACCGCTTCGACTTCTAGATGTAGAGCAGAAACAAAAGAAAGCACCAATGAAAGCACAGAGAAAAAGACACCGTTGACCATCATTTGATTGAGATTAAATTCGTTAACTTTAAATTCAAATTGAGGGTGTCTTCATTGATTTTTACTTTTATTTTTATTTTTATTTTTATTTTTATTTTTATTTTGGACAACAAATCAAAAAAAAAAAAAAATCAAAGATTCGGTAAGGCCACTCACCATATAACTTACGTTTTGAAGAAAAAGTTTATATATATATATATATATATATATAATTTGTAGGTGTGTGTATACTTACTATTGATCAAAGTTAATGGTATTCCAAGTCTTTGATGTCTCTGGTCTTGACTCTTGCTCTGGCTCTGTTTGACCAATTAGTGCAGTACTGGAAGGTTTGTTGATCAAATACTTTTCAGCAACTTCTTTAACATCAAATATATCAACATCTAATAATCTTGATCTTCTATCTTGTCTCATCTCATCTGTAATACCTTCTGAGAATAATACATTACCTTGATTCTTAATACTGGTTGGTGCATCTATTTGTTGGAAAATTGTTAATTTGGCTTCTTCTAAATTACGATCTGTCCATTCATTATTAATTGAAAATTCTCCAGATTTATTAAAGGTTTCAATACTTTGTAATACATTTGGATCTCTATATGAATAATAACTAAATAATCCATCTAATCCACTATATGATGCTCCACCACCATACGCTCCTCCCTTTTCACGGATCTCACGATGTAAATGTTTAAAAGTTAATAAATTTGATAATACTTGTAATTTTGGTCCATCTTCATGAATATATGGTACACCTTTTAATACTGATGATGAATAACCAACTTGGAAAGGCAATTTAACAAAATGATTTAATGAATCATTTAATTTAAAATCTTGAATTGATTTACCATGATCAATATTTATTGGAAATTCTGGTAAATTTTTAATAAATGAATTTATTAAATTTTCATTGTTTTTACATGAATCTTGATCAGATATTATACTAAAATTTAATCCATTATTATTAATAATTATTTTTTGTAATTGAATTAATTTATCAATAATATTTTTTTGAAATAATTGTTCATCTTCAATCCATTTTGAACATTTATTTAAAAATTGAATTTGACTAATACCACTTAATGATTCTCCAATTGATTTACTTATTGATAATGATGAACCTGCTAAATTTCTTGCAAATGAATGACCACTATCAGCAATTGAACTAATATTGTTGGATGATAATGTTCTAATTAATGTTGATAATTTTTCTTTATTATTAAAATTTGTATTTAATAATAAATTTTCCCAAATTGAATAAATTTTATCAATTTTTGAATTTAATGCAATACCTGAAAAATTAAATGATAATCTTGGAGTTAAATCAATTGGTGATGAATGAACACTAACACTTGCACTTAATCCTCCTGTATATAATTTAATATCATCTTCAATTTGAGCCATTGTTAATTCTTTAGTACCAAGATTTGTTAATGAATCTGCAAATAATGGTAAATATTCAATTAAATCATATGGAATTTCTTTAATATCTCTTCTAACTCTTAAATATGTTAAACCATTTGTATCAACAATACGTTTATAAATAATTGGTTTATTTCCAATTTTTGAAGAAATTTCTAAAGGATAATTTTGTCCAGTTCTTGGAATATCTTTAATCTTTAATGATGGCAATGAACTTAAATCTTCAACTTCATTTTGTTTTTTTGCTAATTCTTGACCTCTTTTAAAAATAACTTCTTTATCAGTTTCATTTAAAAAATTAACTTTTTTTAATAATCTTTTTGATTCTTCTTCTTTTAAAGTTTCTTCAAAATTTTCAATTGGATTCATTTGAAATTTAAAAACTGGTTTATTTAATAAATATTTTTTAATTAAATTTTGAAATAATGGTCCATCTTTATAATCTTGTTTAATTTTTGAAATTGTTTTATCCCATGAAATTAAATTTAATGGATCAGTTTTATTAACCCAACCTGGTAAAATTGAATATAATAATCCAAGACCAAAATCTGATTTTTGATCTTTTTTAGAAATTTCTAATTGATGAATAATTGCATCAAATCTTTTTTGTTCAAATCCTGTTTCACTATATTTAATTAAAACTTTATTTATAGCATTTTCTAATTCTTCAATTGATTTCAAACCTGATAAACCAACTGTAAACATGTTTACAGCAGTTTGTGATTCCATACCAGAATTAACAGAGAATTCATTACCCATACCTGATTCAATTAATGCTTCATAAAGTGGTGATGAATGACCATCCATTAATAATGAAGATAATATTTTAAGAAGAAAAGTTTCATGAATATTTTCAGGTCTACCACAAAACCAAGTAATTGAAGCTTTTAATTGTTTTTCAATTGGTGTCATTGGATCAATTGGACCTGATAATTCAACAAATTTAGTTTCATTTAATTCAATTGGTTCTTTAACAATATTATTAATAATTCTTTTACCAAAATGTCTATATTCTTTATCTAAATGTTCTAAAGTATCTTTTAATGGGAAATCACCATAAGTAAAAGTTTTTGAATTTGATGGATGATAATTAGTTGCATGGAAATCTATTAAATCTTCATATTGTAAATCTGTTATAAATTTTGGATCACCACCTGAATTATTTAAACTTGGGTAAATTGATTCTTGAAATCTAATCCAATATAGATATGAAGCATTTGACATTTGACCCTTCATTTCATTATACACAACACCTTTAAAAGTTAAATCTGATTTAATATCATTAGTATCACTATTCTCTAATCTCCATCCTTCTTGATCAAAATCTTCTTTTTTTAAATTTGGATTTAATGTAGCATCTAAATAAACATTTCTTAAATTTTCAAAATCTTTTTCATTAGTTGTAGCAAATGGGAAGAAAGTATAATCATGACCTGTCATTGCATTCATAAAATTGGCTAATGATCTATTTAACATTTTAAAGAAAGGATCTCTAACTGGATATTTATAAGAACCACATAAAGTTGTATGTTCTAAAATATGTGGGACACCAGTATTATTTGGAGGATTTGTTTTGAAACCGATTGAAAAGACGTTATTATCATCATCTCTCTCGATATGTAAATGAGAAGCTCCAGTTCTTGTATGTACTAGATCAACAGCTGTCAATGATAGTTCTGGTACTGGTGATACTCTCTTTATTTCAAAACCATGAATCTCTGAGCCTAATGGATAACGACGAAGACTTCTTGCTAAGTTGTAGGAGGCAAGTGTACGTAATGATTGGCCTACTTTCTTTCTGGACACACCAGATGAAGTGAACAACATTTTGGACAGTAGTTGTTTTGTATTTTGTATTTCTGTATTTTTTTTTAATAAGAGTTGATGATTTTTTAATAGTTTTTGGACGTTTATTTATTTTTTTTTTTCAAGATGACTAAAATTTTAAAGTCTGTAACAGTGATAGTAGTACATTTAATGAAGATTAATTAGCAATGTTTGTAAAGTGAGTGGTAGATATTAGTACTTTAGAGTATATTAGATGATTGTTAGAGTATATGAATATATGAATATATATATATACGTAAAAATTTGGAAGAGAAAAGTTAATTGAGAGTCGATTTCAATCGTAACTTTACAAACATATCGATGATGACGATGGGAATAATTACAGAAGAAAGAAGTTAAAAGTCATTAAAATCTGTATTGTACATTTTATATTAGTTATTAGTTTATGCTCTCAATTAAATTGTATCGTGTATTGTTACATCCCTCCACATGTATCATATTTAGGTTTAAAAGTATATTTGTTTAAAATTTGTGACACAAAAACCACAAAAAAGAATCAATATAATCATAGAAATAAAGAATTTTAGAATTACTAACCAGAGTTATTCTATTTGAATTGTTTCTCTCATTATATAAGGGTATTTTAGAAGTCATCACCAATATCATATAATAAATATGTCACAAGTTGTTAAAACACCTAGCTCACTTCAGACATCTGATTCATATACCAAAACAATTTTAATTTTAGGTGCAACAGGATTAATTGGTTCTGAATTTCTTAAATCAATAAATCAATCAATTTATACTCATAAAATCATCATTATTACAAGAAAACCTTTACCTTCAATAATTCTAAATGATATAAATGAATCTGAATTAACTTCAATAATTGAAAAAGATTCAACCAAATGGAATAAAATTATTAATGAAAGATTAAAAAATATTAAAATTGATATTTTATTTTCTTGTTTATCAAGTAATGGTTCAACTTTAAATTTAAAAAAAATTGATCTTGAATTAAATTTAAATTTATTATCACAGATTAAAAAGTTAACAAATTGTAAAATTTGTGCCATTGTTACAAGTTTTAATAATTCATTACTTTATTCAATTTTCCCTTATTTTAAAATTAAAAAACAAATTGAAGATGAAATAATAAAGCTTGAATTTGAAACAACAATTATTATAAGACCTGGTCCATTAATTGGTGATAGAAAATCTATTGGTCAAAATCCTTTATCTTTATCAAGTTTGTTATCAAATATAATTGCATCATTAACTTACAATACACCATGTTCCTCAATTGTTGGATTTTCAATAATGGCGAAAGAAGTTGCACAAGCTGCAAGTTTTGTTGTTGAAACAAGTGAATATTGTGAACCTTTAAAAATAATGACAAGTTATGACATGTATAATTTATCAAAATCATTAGATGGTATTTAAAAAAAAAAAAAAAAACATCATTATTAAATATAAGTAGAAACTTCAATATGACCTAAACTTTTATTTGCTTTATGTTTATGTTCTCTTTTAAAAGAACCAAATATTGATGCTAATCCATTCTTTGAATTACTTCTATTCTTTTTATGATCAATATTATTTGTTGATGTAGTTGATATTGTACTTGGAGTTGGACTATAAATATAACCAGACTTTGAATCAGATTTTGATTTTGAATGTTTTAATGTATTTGTGTTTTGAGATTCAGATATTGGAGTTCTTGGTAATTCTTTTGATAATCTTTCATTATTTTTTCTTGAAGGTGTTGAATTATTGAAAGGGTATCTATGATCACTTATATAATTTTGTTGTGATCGTTGTTGTTGAATAATAGGTTTATGATCTTTAGTACCATTAGGAAAAACATTATATTGAGGAGATATTTCAAAATCATCATTATTCAGATAAATTGAATTATATGGATTTATATCTTTACTTGCTTTTAGTCTATTAATAGATGATATTGATAAAATTGCTAAACTTTTTTCTATATTTTTATTAGGTTTATTCATTAATTCAGTATCATCATCTTCTTCATCATCTTCTTCTTGGTCATCATTTAATAATTCAATATCTATACTTCTATTCATTCTTGAATGTGAATAACTTGGTGAAGTTGGTGGTGTAAAATTTTTGAGTGATCTAAATTTATATGAAGGAATACTTGTATTTCTACTATGACTCTTCCTTGGAGTGGTATAGTTATAATGGCTTGAAGTTGCAGAAGTTGATCTTGAATGTGTGATAATTGCCTTTTCTTCATCGTCTAATTCCAATGAATCTAGCAGTGACATTTCATTATTTAAATCCATATCAATTGTAGAATCGCGTTTGTGAATTGTATTACTACTATTATTGGAAACTGTCTTGTTGACTTGGGCAGTGTGTACTGATTGAGAAGACGACCGCTCATGTGACTGAACCCAATCTGAGTCAGTGTTTGTATTCATCACCTCACAAAAAAAAACCTAATACTTATTCAATTATTTTATTTTATTTTATTTATATTTTATTTATTTATTTATTAATTTCAGTTTCAAAATAAAATTCATCAAAAAATAAAAATTCACGTGACTTCAAAAAAAAAATTTAAAAATTTCGCGTCAAAAAAAAAAAAAAAAAAAAAAAAAAACTGTTTACATTTTTTTTTTATCTTTAATAACAAATAACAAATAACTTAAGATTTAGATTTGAAGATGGAAGGTTTACAGCAGGACATTGAGTCTCTGGAGTATGAGATACGGCAGATGGAGAAGGACAAGATCATGTACCTTAAACAGATTGAGAAAATGAAAAAAAGGAAGCCTGTGGTTGCTAGTATGAATAAACTTCAAGATATATTGGATTCAAATAACAATAACAATAACAATAGTAATGATAGAGATCTAATAAAGAAGAATGCTTTAGAAGAACAAAAGAGGAAAGAAAATGAGAGATTGATGATGGATCCTGAGCAATTGAAAAGAGCCAAACTATCTCATAAGCGTTTCCAAGAAGATTATATTATACCTGATCCTGTTCATCATGATTTCTTTGATGATTCAATATCAAAATTCTTTAAACTTGATGAAAAAAATAAAGATATTGAAAATAAAAAGAGACAAAAGAAACAAACTTTAAAAGAATCTCGTGATATTATAATTCAAAACATTATAAAAGAAAATATTTATAGATTATTTGGTATTACTGCATTTCCATTAAATGAAGCTTTAAAATCTAAAAAAATTAATATAAATTCAAATGATTTATTAGGTATTAGAATTGAAATATTTAATGAAAAATTACTTCAATTTGAGACTCCACATTATATAATTTTTAAAATGAATGAAAAAAATCATAAATGGAATATTTATAAACATACAATACCACAATTTATACCAATTTATGAAATTGCAAAAAATGATTTTAATAATTTATTAAATAATGAATTAATTTTAAAATTTATTAAATTTATTAGAAATAAATTAAATAAAATTTCAAAAAATCATCAAATTATTGAAAATTTAAAAGATTTAAAAGAATTAAATAAAAATATTTTATTAATTGAAAAAGATTTATCATTACAAACTTTAAAAATGACAATTAAAATTAATGATAATTTTGGATTTAGTTTAATTTGTAGATTAAATGATGATTTCATTTTATCTTGTCAAATTATTGAATCAACAAATTTTACAGAAACTGAATGTAATAGGATTTCAAATGTTATAAAGGGAAATATAATTGATTTTCAAAAAAGATTACAAAATATTATAACAAGTTTATCTATTAGTGTTTAATATCTATATCTATATATATATATTTTTAATGAATGTTTTTTATGACTTATAATAATGATTAATTCTAATTTTAATATAAAATATCATGTAATTTTGGTATACTTGGAATAACAAAATACATAATAATTGGTCCAATATAACCAAAACATAAACCTAAAATTTTTTCTAAAAATGTATGATAAAAAATTGATGTAACAATTAAAATATTAATCCAAATAATTAAAGTAATTAAAATAATCCATCTAATTATATTGATTAAATTTAATTTTAACCAATCTAATTCTTCTTGAATTTCAATATCTAAAGAATTTGGAATTTGAGCTTCTAATAAATCATTATTATAATCATAACCATCAATTAAAACATTTGGACTATTATAAACTTCATTAAATATCATTAATTCATACCATAAAATTAAACTTAAAGTTATTAAAAAGCAAAAATGACCAGAAATATCAAAACCACCTTCCCATTTACCACCTAAATCTTTTTCACATTTTTCAGCATCCCAAATTGTTTTATCAATTGAACCATCTTTTAAAATACATTCACCACCAGTCCAAACAAATACATGATCAATTATAAAGAATAGAATAAATAAAATTAATAATTTAAACAAAAATTTAATACTAAAATGTTTAAATTTTTTTAAAGTTAATCTCCAAATTTTATTAACATTTTGATTATATTCTTGAATTTTAATTTCCATAATTAAATTAATTATAAATATTAAAAAGAATAAAATTGCAAATATAATATTACCATCATAAGCAAATATATGATTAATTTTATTTCTACCACTAAAATAATATAAATTTCTTAATTTATCTAATATTGATGATGGAATAATAACATTTAAAATTGTACCTAGAGTAAATATAATTGGATAGATATATCTAAAACCTTGTACTTCAATGAAGTTAGTAATGGTTTCTCCTACTAAAGACATTGTGTTTGATGTGATTTTAAAATGTTGAGACTGTTGTTGATAGGTTATTAGTTTTTATTCCTAAAACTTTAAAAACACACAACACACACACACCTTTTTATTTTATTTATTTTTATTTTTTTTTATAAAAAAGCAGAAAAAAGCTTTAATGCCGACTAGACGGAGATAACTCAATTTTGGTCACGTGATGTTCAATTTTTTATTTTTTTTTTTTTTTTTAAATTATTTATTTGTTAGTCCCCCCACACACTAAATGATAATGATAATAATAATGATAATGATAATGGTTGTAGTTGTAATTTATATCAGTAGTCATATATCTAGTGGGTCAGTTATAGAGAAATATTATATTTATTTACAAATCAGAAATACCAAGTATTGAGATGAATAGTTAGAGTCTTAAAGGTTTTTGACACTCGTAATTTTAGATCAAGAATTAGTGAGGTACAAACAATATTTAAAGCTCATCATATAAATATTTATTTTCATAGTAATAAAAGTATATAAATCAATACAAAAAAATTTTTTTTTTTTTTTGTTTCCCTTCAAGGTTTTTTATTTTCTTTTGATAATAATAGTATTAAATGATAGAGTAAAATAAAATAAGAAGCAAAGTAGCTTATCCCCAATAAAAAAAAAAAGTAACAGATATAATAGAACCATCTTAGCAGATAAAAGTAAGAGTAGACCAACAGGTCTTTAAGGATTCAGAAAAGGTATAACAATACTAGTTTCTAAAAATTTTTTCTTTAGTATAATTTTTAGATAGGAAAAAAAAAAGTGGGAATTGTAAATAAGAATCAAGCATTAAACTGCTGATTAATATCAAGTAATTCATTAAGATATAATTATTTCATAGTATTCATAAATAAAAAGTAATTGACAATTGACAATTAACAGTTGAAACTTAGTGGGAGATTTGTTTGTCTTTTAAAGTATACTTATTTTCCAAAGACTTAGTTGTTAATTGGACATAACTGTAAGATATTAGGGCCATAGTAGAGAAACCGAAGGCTAATAAAGTTTTTGGGTGAGATCTAGCGCTAATCATAATATTTTATTGTATTGTATTGTATTTGTTATAAAGTGAAGTAGTTGTAGTTAAAGAAGAACAAAAGAGAAAACAGGGAATCTTCATAGTTTATATACTTTTTTTTTTAAATGAAGATTGGTTCCACATTTTAAGATTGATGTACCCCGGGAGTTTAGTTTAGTTTTATTGTGTTTTGTTTTGTTAACTTGTGTTTCCTATTTGTTGATTGTTGTTTATTTTAGTAGTGTAATAGTATTAATAAATAGTTGTATAATTCACTTAGTTATTTATTACTTACCCATCAACCCTTTTTTAAACTTTGAAATAACTATAAAAAATGACTTAAATGACACAAAATTTATATTCTGTCCGGAAATATTTATTTGTTAATTAATATATAAATTCTGTCATTTTATTAACTATGACGTATTATTATTTTTTTACAATTTACTATTATTTTATTCATATTTATTATATTATATTATATTTATTATATTATATTATATTATACATCTATCATTTAATAAATATTTAAATTTTATATTTACTTAATAAAATAATTTTATACAATTCATTCCTCATCTGAAAAATCTGCCCAATTCATAGTCTGTAATTTCTCTGCTTTTAACTCTAATTGTTTTCTTAATTCATCCATTTCTTCTTCTGTTGGTTCTAATTGAGGTTCAGGTTCTGTTTTAATAGGTTTTTTAATTTCTTCTCTATAGTTATTTATACCATTATTACGTTGATTACAACCATTGTTGTTTCTAAAATTATGATTATTACTTGATAACCTTGCTTCTAATTCATTAAAATGTGATTTATTTCTATTCTTAGTAGGATTATTATTATTATTATTTTTATTATGATTATTATTATGGTTATGGTTATGGTTATGGTTATGGTTATGGTTATGATGATCATTGTCTCTATTCCATTCTAAATTGTATGAATCATTAATCTTTTTATTTCTATTATTATTTCTTAATTGATCTCTATCATTTCTAACTTGTTCTTTATTTGTTTTATTATCATTACAATCACCGCCAATGTTTAATCCTAATCTTGAAGCAAATTCCATTGCTGCCTTAGTTGGTTTTACTGGTTCAATCAATTCATCCTCTAATTCTTCTTCATCTTCTTCATCATCATCATCATCTTCTTCTTCATCTTCCTCATTTTCCCAATCGCTTTCGTTATTCTTGATTGGGATAGACAATCTAGCTGCTAATGGATTTATCTCTTGTTTCATTAATGAACTTGATTTATGATTGTTATGATTATTATGGTCATGATTATGATTATAATGTTGTTTTTTATGATCTTGTGAATTTCTTGAATTATAACTATGCCTTTCATTGGTTGTATTACTATTATTATTATTATTATTATTATTACTACTATTATTACTTTTAATGATGAATTCAACTTCTTCTTCCTTTTTCTTTGTTTTATCATTTGAATTATCCCATTTACTAGCTAATGGTTTACCCTTTTCTGATGTTATTGGTGTAGCCCATTTACTAGCTAATGGTTCACCTTTTTTGAAAGTTATAGATTTTTTAAAACTTAGATCATCTTGTTCTTTAGCTTTATCAACTAATTCAGGATCTGATGCCCATTTAGATACTAATTTGGACATTCAATTAGTTTTATTTAAATTCTCTTTTTGTTTTATTTCAAAAAAATATGGGAAAATGTTATATAATTTTTTTTTTTTTTTTTTTTTTTTT